>OZ023158.1:19157-36473 GCA_963678695.2 Diplodus puntazzo | reverse complement strand
ATTACACTATCTAAACATGGTTTCAGTTGTCTTTTCACTCGTTTCAGTCAGAAGTGTTTTCTGGCCAAATTGAGCTTTTCAGAGCGAAAGAAGCTTGTTTTCGCCCTAAGGATGCACTAAGCTGTTTTTCAGTCAAAAATGCTTTCTCAAGTGAAATTATACTCAAAGTGTCTCAACTTTACATAATTACACTATCTAAACATGGTTTCAGTTGTCTTTTCACTCGTTTCAGTCAGAAGTGTTTTCTGGCCAAATTGAGCTTTTCAGAGCGAAAGAAGCTTGTTTTCGCCCTAAGGATGCACTAAGCTGTATTTCAGTCAAAATGCTTTCTCAAGTGAAATTGTACCCAAAGTGTCTCAACTTTACATAATTACACTATCTAAACATGGTTTCAGTTGTCTTTTCACTCGTTTCAGTCAGAAGTGTTTTCTGGCCAAATTGAGCTTTTCAGAGCGAAAGAAGCTTGTTTTCGCCCTAAGGATGCACTAAGCTGTTTTTCAGTCAAAAATGCTTTCTCAAGTGAAATTATACCCAAAGTGTCTCAACTTTACATAATTACACTATCTAAACATGGTTTCAGTTGTCTTTTCACTCGTTTCAGTCAGAAGTGTTTTCTGGCCAAATTGAGCTTTTCAGAGCGAAAGAAGCTTGTTTTCGCCCTAAGGATGCACTAAGCTGTTTTTCAGTCAAAAATGCTTTCTCAAGTGAAATTGTACCCAAAGTGTCTCAACTTTACATAATTACACTATCTAAACATGGTTTCAGTTGTCTTTTCACTCGTTTCAGTCAGAAGTGTTTTCTGGCCAAATTGAGCTTTTCAGAGCGAAAGAAGCTTGTTTTCGCCCTAAGGATGCACTAAGCTGTTTTTCAGTCAAAAATGCTTTCTCAAGTGAAATTATACTCAAAGTGTCTCAACTTTACATAATTACACTATCTAAACATGGTTTCAGTTGTCTTTTCACTCGTTTCAGTCAGAAGTGTTTTCTGGCCAAATTGAGCTTTTCAGAGCGAAAGAAGCTTGTTTTCGCCCTAAGGATGCACTAAGCTGTTTTTCAGTCAAAAATGCTTTCTCAAGTGAAATTATACTCAAAGTGTCTCAACTTTACATAATTACACTATCTAAACATGGTTTCAGTTGTCTTTTCACTCGTTTCAGTCAGAAGTGTTTTCTGGCCAAATTGAGCTTTTCAGAGCGAAAGAAGCTTGTTTTCGCCCTAAGGATGCACTAAGCTGTTTTTCAGTCAAAAATGCTTTCTCAAGTGAAATTATACCCAAAGTGTCTCAACTTTACATAATTACACTATCTAAACATGGTTTCAGTTGTCTTTTCACTCGTTTCAGTCAGAAGTGTTTTCTGGCCAAATTGAGCTTTTCAGAGCGAAAGAAGCTTGTTTTCGCCCTAAGGATGCACTAAGCTGTTAATCCGTCAGAAATGCTTTCTCAAGTGAAATTATACTCAAAGTGTCTCAACTTTACATAATTACACTATCTAAACATGGTTTCAGTTGTCTTTTCACTCGTTTCAGTCAGAAGTGTTTTCTGGCCAAATTGAGCTTTTCAGAGCGAAAGAAGCTTGTTTTCGCCCTAAGGATGCACTAAGCTGTTTTTCAGTCAAAAATGCTTTCTCAAGTGAAATTATACCCAAAGTGTCTCAACTTTACATAATTACACTATCTAAACATGGTTTCAGTTGTCTTTTCACTCGTTTCAGTCAGAAGTGTTTTCTGGCCAAATTGAGCTTTTCAGAGCGAAAGAAGCTTGTTTTCGCCCTAAGGATGCACTAAGCTGTTTTTCAGTCAAAAATGCTTTCTCAAGTGAAATTATACTCAAAGTGTCTCAACTTTACATAATTACACTATCTAAACATGGTTTCAGTTGTCTTTTCACTCGTTTCAGTCAGAAGTGTTTTCTGGCCAAATTGAGCTTTTCAGAGCGAAAGAAGCTTGTTTTCGCCCTAAGGATGCACTAAGCTGTTTTTCAGTCAAAAATGCTTTCTCAAGTGAAATTGTACTCAAAGTGTCTCAACTTTACATGATTACACTATCTAAACATGGTTTCAGTTGTCTTTTCACTCGTTTCAGTCAGAAGTGTTTTCTGGCCAAATTGAGCTTTTCAGAGCGAAAGAAGCTTGTTTTCGCCCTAAGGATGCACTAAGCTGTTTTTCAGTCAAAAATGCTTTCTCAAGTGAAATTATACTCAAAGTGTCTCAACTTTACATAATTACACTATCTAAACATGGTTTCAGTTGTCTTTTCACTCGTTTCAGTCAGAAGTGTTTTCTGGCCAAATTGAGCTTTTCAGAGCGAAAGAAGCTTGTTTTCGCCCTAAGGATGCACTAAGCTGTTTTTCAGTCAAAAATGCTTTCTCAAGTGAAATTATACTCAAAGTGTCTCAACTTTACATAATTACACTATCTAAACATGGTTTCAGTTGTCTTTTCACTCGTTTCAGTCAGAAGTGTTTTCTGGCCAAATTGAGCTTTTCAGAGCGAAAGAAGCTTGTTTTCGCCCTAAGGATGCACTAAGCTGTTATTTCAGTCAAAAATGCTTTCTCAAGTGAAATTATACTCAAAGTGTCTCAACTTTACATAATTACACTATCTAAACATGGTTTCAGTTGTCTTTTCACTCGTTTCAGTCAGAAGTGTTTTCTGGCCAAATTGAGCTTTTCAGAGCGAAAGAAGCTTGTTTTCGCCCTAAGGATGCACTAAGCTGTTTTTCAGTCAAAAATGCTTTCTCAAGTGAAATTATACTCAAAGTGTCTCAACTTTACATAATTACACTATCTAAACATGGTTTCAGTTGTCTTTTCACTCGTTTCAGTCAGAAGTGTTTTCTGGCCAAATTGAGCTTTTCAGAGCGAAAGAAGCTTGTTTTCGCCCTAAGGATGCACTAAGCTGTTTTTCAGTCAAAAATGCTTTCTCAAGTGAAATTATACTCAAAGTGTCTCAACTTTACATAATTACACTATCTAAACATGGTTTCAGTTGTCTTTTCACTCGTTTCAGTCAGAAGTGTTTTCTGGCCAAATTGAGCTTTTCAGAGCGAAAGAAGCTTGTTTTCGCCCTAAGGATGCACTAAGCTGTTTTTCAGTCAAAAATGCTTTCTCAAGTGAAATTATACTCAAAGTGTCTCAACTTTACATAATTACACTATCTAAACATGGTTTCAGTTGTCTTTTCACTCGTTTCAGTCAGAAGTGTTTTCTGGCCAAATTGAGCTTTTCAGAGCGAAAGAAGCTTGTTTTCGCCCTAAGGATGCACTAAGCTGTTTTTCAGTCAAAAATGCTTTCTCAAGTGAAATTATACTCAAAGTGTCTCAACTTTACATAATTACACTATCTAAACATGGTTTCAGTTGTCTTTTCACTCGTTTCAGTCAGAAGTGTTTTCTGGCCAAAATAAGCTTTTCAGAGCGAAAGAAGCTTGTTTTCGCCCTAAGGATGCACTAAGCTGTAAATCCGTCAGAAATGCTTTCTCAAGTGAAATTATACTCAAAGTGTCTCAACTTTACATAATTACACTATCTAAACATGGTTTCAGTTGTCTTTTCACTCGTTTCAGTCAGAAGTGTTTTCTGGCCAAATTGAGCTTTTCAGAGCGAAAGAAGCTTGTTTTCGCCCTAAGGATGCACTAAGCTGTTTTTCAGTCAAAAATGCTTTCTCAAGTGAAATTGTACCCAAAGTGTCTCAACTTTACATGATTACACTATCTAAACATGGTTTCAGTTGTCTTTTCATTCGTTTCAGTCAGAAGTGTTTTCTGGCCAAATTGAGCTTTTCAGAGCGATAGAAGCTTGTTTTCGCCCTAAGGATGCACTAAGCTGTAAATCCGTCAGAAATGCTTTCTCAAGTGAAATTATACTCAAAGTGTCTCAACTTTACATAATTACACTATCTAAACATGGTTTCAGTTGTCTTTTCACTCGTTTCAGTCAGAAGTGTTTTCTGGCCAAATTGAGCTTTTCAGAGCGAAAGAAGCTTGTTTTCGCCCTAAGGATGCACTAAGCTGTTTTTCAGTCAAAAATGCTTTCTCAAGTGAAATTGTACCCAAAGTGTCTCAACTTTACATGATTACACTATCTAAACATGGTTTCAGTTGTCTTTTCATTCGTTTCAGTCAGAAGTGTTTTCTGGCCAAATTGAGCTTTTCAGAGCGCTAGAAGCTTGTTTTCGCCCTAATGATGCACTAAGCTGTAAATCCGTCAGAAATGCTTTCTCAAGTGAAATTATACTCAAAGTGTCTCAACTTTACATAATTACACTATCTAAACATGGTTTCAGTTGTCTTTTCACTCGTTTCAGTCAGAAGTGTTTTCTGGCCAAATCAAGCTTTTCAGAGCGATAGAAACTTGTTTTTGCAAGTTACAGTAGACCAAGCTGTATTTCAGTCAAAAATACTTTCTCAAGTGAAATTGCACTCAAAGTGTCTCAATTTTACATGATTACAGTATCTACACATGAGTCTTAGCATGAGATGGACACCACACATTTGCCCGTCCACTGACTTTTAGGATGGACAGGATCCTCAGTGCCCACTTAACTCTCAGAGGATGGGTCAGAGGCACTCACAGAGGTGGAAGACTCCAGTGAGCCTTCTGTGTCAGACTCACCCTCGAAGCTGGTGTCTTCCTCTGATGAATCCTGCAGCTCGCTGTCAGATAAAGGCTGCATGACCATTTCTAATGCCTCTTCTCTTCTGAAATGCCTTTTCATTTTTGCTCCTTCTCTGCTCACTAATGAAATGACCCCTCAGACAAGTTGCATGTTTATCTTTGGCTGTGAAAGCAGCCAGGTGCATAAACACATTAACAGTTGTTTTTGTTTGTTTGTGATTACAGCAAAGGCATGTTTTCACTCAAGCACCTTTTCAAAGACACATGAAACACATTCCTCAAAAGATGACCTTTTTTCACCCCTGAAATGATCAGTGTGTGCATACAGATTCACACACGCAGCCACATACACACACACACACACACACACACACACACACACACACACACACACACACACACACACACACACACACACACAACAACAACAACAACAACAACACAACACAGCAACGGTTGCTATGGCGCCGTACTAGGTTGCAGCCTGTTGCAGCAGCTCCCGTGGGCTTCCAAGTTTTTTTTTTGTATTTCTGTTTTGATTTTCGATGCGATTTTTGGCAATTCTTCTCAAGAGACAGTGAGAAGATGGACACTTCCTTTTTTTAAAACTATTTTGTCTTTTTGAACAAGACGGACGAGCTTGTGGCACTTTTATGTTTATTATGCTAACCCTAGCAACGGAGGGACAGGAGCGCATCATTGAGCGCATTGTTTACACACGCGACCAGCTGATTGCGCTGTGTAAACCTGCACTGCTGTGTGAACCTGCACTGCTACCCGGAGCCAGACCTGAGGTCCTGAAGGAGCTGCGGAGGAGACGCCGTGGCTGCAGAGCCGGAGTGAAGAGGAGGGGGAAGAAGAGGAGACACAGACCGGCTGTACCGGCGATCGTCATGGGAAACGTGAGGTCTCTGGGGAACAAGACGGACGAGCTCGCCGCGCTGATAAAGGCTCAGAGGGAATATCGTGAGTGCAGTATGTTGTGTTTCACGGAGACATGGCTTCACTCAAACATCCTGGACCACAGCGTGGCGATTCCCGGCTTCAGCACTGTTCGGGCGGACAGGGATGTGATAAGCAGCGGAAAGAAGAAAGGAGGAGGGATTGTACTGTATGTGAGTGAGAGGTGGTGTAATCCCGGACATGTTCACGTGAAGGAACGTCTCTGTACCCCGGACATTGAACTGTTGACTGTGGGGATGAGGCCTTATTATTTGCCCCGGGAATTCACGTACGCCGTCATTATCGGTGTGTACGTTCCTCCTACAGCTGATGCTGCGCTGGCCTGTGACGTCATCCACTCCGCTGTTGCCCAGATACAGACGCTGCATCCTAACGCATTTATTGTCATCACTGGGGATTTTAATCACATCTCACTGGACAAAACCCTCCCAACATTTCACCAGTATGTTGACTGCCCCACCAGAGACTGTAACACACTGGATCTGTTGTATGCAAATGCTAAGGATGCATACAGTCCCACAGCCCTCCCCCCTCTTGGGAGATCTGACCACAACCTGGTTCTGCTGACCCCTAAGTATGTCCCTCTTGTTCAGCGGCAGCCTGTCCACACTAGGAGCGTGAGGAGGTGGACTCAGGAGGCTGCTGATGCACTACAGGACTGCTTTGAGTCGACAGACTGGGATGCACTCGTTGAGCCACATGGGGAGGATCTCGACAGCATGACCGACTGCATCACAGAATACATCAGGTTCTGTGAACACACCACCATGCCAACCCGGACTGTACACTGCTTCCCTAATAATAAGCCGTGGATCACCAATGACCTGAAGGTCCTTCTTAACAAGAAGAAGAGGGCGTTCAGGTCTGGAGACAGGGAAGAACTGAGGAAAGTGCAGCATGAACTCAGGGATATGCTGAGGACCTGTAAAGACGCCTACAGGAGGAAGCTGGAGGCCAAACTTCAGCAGAACAATGTGAGGGATGTGTGGACTGGTATGAAGCAGATCACTGGGTGTAAGGTGAGCGGCAGACAGTCATCGGGCAGCCTGGAGAGGGCAAACGAGCTGAACAGATTCTTCAATAGGTTCAGCTCACAGCCTTCCGTCGTCTCCCTGACACCTCCAGACCCCCACACACCCTCACTGCCCCGAATGCTTCCTCCCCTCCCCCCTCACATCCCTGCTGTGAGCTCTCCTGTGCAACACCTCTCCTCCTCCTCCTCCACCTCTACCTCCTCCACCTCCTCCTCCTCTACCTCCTCCTCCTCCACCTTCACCTCCTCCTCCACCTCCTCGTCCTCCACTGAAGACACCAGCAGCCTCCCCCGCATGACTGTGACTGCAGGCCAGGTTAGGAGACAGCTGGAGAGACTCCACCAGCAGAAGGCTGCAGGCCCTGACGGTATCAGCCCCAGGATCCTGAAGACATGTGCCAGCCAGCTGTCTCCTGTCCTACAACACCTCTACAACCTGAGCCTTGGACAGGAGAGAATACCGGTGCTTTGGAAGACATCCTGCCTGGTTCCTGTTCCAAAGAAGTCGACACCATCAGACCTCAATGACTATCGACCAGTGGCCCTCACATCTTACGTCATGAAGGTGCTGGAGAGACTGGTTTTGGCCAACCTGAGGCCGCAGGTGAGAGCCCTGCTAGACCCTCTGCAATTTGCTTACCAGCCCCACTTGGGAGTTGATGACGCTGTCATCTACCTGCTGCAACGAGCCCATTCGCACCTGGATGGTGGAGGAGGCACTGTGAGAATCACATTCTTTGATTTCTCCAGTGCTTTTAACACCATTCAGCCACTGCTACTGGGGGAGAAGCTGAGGGTGATGGGTGTAGACGACACAATGATCTCCTGGATTACTGACTACCTGACAGGCAGGCCACAGTTTGTCCGTATGGGCAGTGTTCTGTCTGATGCGGTGGTTAGTGATACAGGAGCTCCACAGGGGACTGTACTGTCTCCTTTCCTGTTCACCTTATACACCACTGACTTTCAGTACAACACCGGGTCGTGTCACCTGCAGAAGTTCTCTGACGACTCGGCTGTTGTTGGGTGTATAAGTGAGGGACAGGAGGAGGAGTACAGGGCTCTGGTAGACAACTTTGTGGAGTGGACTGGACAGAATCACCTGCGGCTGAACATCAGCAAGACCAGAGAGATGGTGATAGATTTCAGGAAGAAGAGGAAGACGGCTTTCCAACCTCTGTGCATTCTGGGAAGGGATGTGGAGGCGGTGGAGGATTATAAGTACCTTGGTGTTACCATCAACCATAGACTGGACTGGAGATCTAACACTGAAGCTGTGTACAAGAAGGGGATGAGCAGACTTTACTTCCTGAGGAAGCTGAGATCCTTCAACGTGTGCAGCAAGATGTTGGAGATCTTTTATCAGTCTGTGGTGGCCAGTGTACTTTTCTTTGCTGTGGTTTGTTGGGGAAGCAGCATTGGAGCCAGTGACACTAACAGACTCAACAAACTGATCAGGAGGGCTGGCTCTGTGATTGGCTGCAAACAGGACACTCTGGAGGCTGTGGTGGAGAGGAGGACACTGAAAAAACTGTTATCCATCATGGATAATCCTCTCCACCCTCTCCAACTCACACTGGTCAGACAGCGGAGCACCTTCTCCGGAAGGCTGCTTCAGCTTCGCTGTCGTAGCAACAGATACAGGAAATCTTTCCTGCCACAAGCCATCACTTTATACAACAACTCTCTCACCTCTGCCTGATAGAGAACTCTGCTCTCTCTACTGTTTTGTTGTATATATTATTATAGTTTATTGTTTATAGCACACTGTGCACTGTATATATACACTATGTATATATTGGATTCTATTTATGTTATGTACGAAGTGTTTTATTTGTGGACCCACAACTGCTGTAACAAAATAATTTCCCAGTCTGGGATCATTAAAGTATTTCTATCTATCTATCTATCTATCTATCTATCTATCTATCTATCTATCTATCTATCTATCTATCTATCTATCTATCTATCTATCTATCTATCTATCTATCAAACACACACACAATCTCTCTCTCTCACTCTCTCTCTCTGTCTCTCTCTCTCTCTCTCTCTCTCACACACACACACACACACACACGCACATGCACTCAGACAGACACACACACACACACACACACACACACACACACACACACACACACACACACACACACACACACACACTGGGCCCTGGTAGTCACCCGGCTCCATAATATAACTGGCAAAAATACAAGAATTTCATGCATCGGCCTACAATGGGAAAATGGTTGAATCTGGTGAAATACAACAAAAATGTCAAATATCACTAATTTTCTTCAAAATGGCATGCTGACATTACAGACTGAATGGTTTTATACTGTTATGGCAGTGAGATTAAAAAATGTGGTTTTAATGGAAATCAATGGGGCATTTTTGGCCACGAAGGTGATTAGAGGGAGTATCTGTTACACTACATAAAAAATACTGAAGCAATCAAATCAATTTTGTTGTCAATCTTTGATATATCTAAGAATGGTTGGCAGTTTTGAGTAAGTTGAAGTTGTTTAAGTGATTTATGAAAAAAAGCAGAAAAAAATATAGATGTATGGTGATTTAATGGCAGTTTTTTTGTGTGTATACATTTTTGCCTCGAAGGTGGTTAAAGGGTGCAAAATGCATTACAGGCAAAAAAAAGACATGTAAGAGTAAAAGACATTGGATGTCAAAAATTGGACTAAAAAGAAGAGGTCCTGCAAAAATCCATGCTACAACTGTAATACAGCGAAAATTATCGCTAGATCAGAAAAAAAAAGTCGACAAAAATGTACAAAAATGCCGAGGGGGACACAAGGGTTAAGCTTTTCAGAGAGCCAGAAGCTTGTTTTTGCAAGGTACAGTAGACTAAGCTGTATTTCAGTCAAAAATGCTTTCTCAAGTGAAATTGTACCCACAGTGTCTCAAGTTTACATGATTACAGTATCTAACCATGGTTTCAGTTGTTCTGTCATTCGTTTCATTCAGAAGTGTTTTCTGGCCAAATTAAGCTTTTCAGAGCGCTAGAAGCTTGTTTCTGCCCTAATAATACACTAAGCTGTATTTCATTCAAAAATGCTTCCTCAAGTGAAATTGTACTCAAAGTGTCTGAACTTTACATGATTACACTATCTAAACATGGTTTCAGTTGTCTTTTCATTCGTTTCAGTCAGAAGTGTTTTCTGGCCAAATTAAGCTTTTCAGAGCGAAAGAAGCTTGTTTTCGCCCTAATGATGCACTAAGCTGTAATTCCGTCAGAAATGCTTTCTCAAGTGAAATTGTACACAAAGTGTCTCAACTTTACATAATGACACTATCTAAACATGGTTCCAGTTGTCTTTTCTTTCGTTTCAGTCAGAAGTGTTTTCTGGCCAAATCAAGCTTTTCAGAGCGAAAGAAGCTTGTTTTCGCCCTAATGATGCACTAAGCTGTAAATCCGTCAGAAATGCTTTCTCAAGTGAAATTATACTCAAAGTGTCTCAACTTTACATAATTACACTATCTAAACATGGTTTCAGTTGTCTTTTCACTCGTTTCAGTCAGAAGTGTTTTCTGGCCAAATTGAGCTTTTCAGAGCGAAAGAAGCTTGTTTTCGCCCTAAGGATGCACTAAGCTGTAAATCCGTCAGAAATGCTTTCTCAAGTGAAATTATACTCAAAGTGTCTCAACTTTACATGATTACACTATCTAAACATGGTTTCAGTTGTCTTTTCACTCGTTTCAGTCAGAAGTGTTTTCTGGCCAAATTGAGCTTTTCAGAGCGAAAGAAGCTTGTTTTCGCCCTAAGGATGCACTAAGCTGTTTTTCAGTCAAAAATGCTTTCTCAAGTGAAATTGTACTCAAAGTGTCTCAACTTTACATAATTACACTATCTAAACATGGTTTCAGTTGTCTTTTCACTCGTTTCAGTCAGAAGTGTTTTCTGGCCAAATTGAGCTTTTCAGAGCGAAAGAAGCTTGTTTTCGCCCTAAGGATGCACTAAGCTGTTTATCCGTCAGAAATGCTTTCTCAAGTGAAATTGTACTCAAAGTGTCTCAACTTTACATAATTACACTATCTAAACATGGTTTCAGTTGTCTTTTCACTCGTTTCAGTCAGAAGTGTTTTCTGGCCAAATTGAGCTTTTCAGAGCGAAAGAAGCTTGTTTTCGCCCTAAGGATGCACTAAGCTGTTTTTCAGTCAAAAATGCTTTCTCAAGTGAAATTGTACTCAAAGTGTCTCAACTTTACATAATTACACTATCTAAACATGGTTTCAGTTGTCTTTTCACTCGTTTCAGTCAGAAGTGTTTTCTGGCCAAATTGAGCTTTTCAGAGCGAAAGAAGCTTGTTTTCGCCCTAATGATGCACTAAGCTGTAAATCCGTCAGAAATGCTTTCTCAAGTGAAATTATACTCAAAGTGTCTCAACTTTACATAATTACACTATCTAAACATGGTTTCAGTTGTCTTTTCACTCGTTTCAGTCAGAAGTGTTTTCTGGCCAAATTGAGCTTTTCAGAGCGAAAGAAGCTTGTTTTCGCCCTAAGGATGCACTAAGCTGTTTTTCAGTCAAAAATGCTTTCTCAAGTGAAATTGTACTCAAAGTGTCTCAACTTTACATAATTACACTATCTAAACATGGTTTCAGTTGTCTTTTCACTCGTTTCAGTCAGAAGTGTTTTCTGGCCAAATTGAGCTTTTCAGAGCGAAAGAAGCTTGTTTTCGCCCTAAGGATGCACTAAGCTGTTTTTCAGTCAAAATGCTTTCTCAAGTGAAATTGTACTCAAAGTGTCTCAACTTTACATAATTACACTATCTAAACATGGTTTCAGTTGTCTTTTCACTCGTTTCAGTCAGAAGTGTTTTCTGGCCAAATTGAGCTTTTCAGAGCGAAAGAAGCTTGTTTTCGCCCTAAGGATGCACTAAGCTGTTTTTCAGTCAAAAATGCTTTCTCAAGTGAAATTATACTCAAAGTGTCTCAACTTTACATAATTACACTATCTAAACATGGTTTCAGTTGTCTTTTCACTCGTTTCAGTCAGAAGTGTTTTCTGGCCAAATTGAGCTTTTCAGAGCGAAAGAAGCTTGTTTTCGCCCTAAGGATGCACTAAGCTGTTTTTCAGTCAAAAATGCTTTCTCAAGTGAAATTGTACCCAAAGTGTCTCAACTTTACATAATTACACTATCTAAACATGGTTTCAGTTGTCTTTTCACTCGTTTCAGTCAGAAGTGTTTTCTGGCCAAATTGAGCTTTTCAGAGCGATAGAAGCTTGTTTTCGCCCTAAGGATGCACTAAGCTGTTTATCCGTCAGAAATGCTTTCTCAAGTGAAATTATACTCAAAGTGTCTCAACTTTACATAATTACACTATCTAAACATGGTTTCAGTTGTCTTTTCACTCGTTTCAGTCAGAAGTGTTTTCTGGCCAAATTGAGCTTTTCAGAGCGAAAGAAGCTTGTTTTCGCCCTAAGGATGCACTAAGCTGTTTTTCAGTCAAAAATGCTTTCTCAAGTGAAATTATACTCAAAGTGTCTCAACTTTACATAATTACACTATCTAAACATGGTTTCAGTTGTCTTTTCACTCGTTTCAGTCAGAAGTGTTTTCTGGCCAAATTGAGCTTTTCAGAGCGAAAGAAGCTTGTTTTCGCCCTAAGGATGCACTAAGCTGTTTTTCAGTCAAAAATGCTTTCTCAAGTGAAATTGTACTCAAAGTGTCTCAACTTTACATGATTACACTATCTAAACATGGTTTCAGTTGTCTTTTCACTCGTTTCAGTCAGAAGTGTTTTCTGGCCAAATTGAGCTTTTCAGAGCGAAAGAAGCTTGTTTTCGCCCTAAGGATGCACTAAGCTGTTTTTCAGTCAAAATGCTTTCTCAAGTGAAATTATACTCAAAGTGTCTCAACTTTACATAATTACACTATCTAAACATGGTTTCAGTTGTCTTTTCACTCGTTTCAGTCAGAAGTGTTTTCTGGCCAAATTGAGCTTTTCAGAGCGAAAGAAGCTTGTTTTCGCCCTAAGGATGCACTAAGCTGTTTTTCAGTCAAAAATGCTTTCTCAAGTGAAATTATACTCAAAGTGTCTCAACTTTACATAATTACACTATCTAAACATGGTTTCAGTTGTCTTTTCACTCGTTTCAGTCAGAAGTGTTTTCTGGCCAAATTGAGCTTTTCAGAGCGAAAGAAGCTTGTTTTCGCCCTAAGGATGCACTAAGCTGTTTTTCAGTCAAAAATGCTTTCTCAAGTGAAATTATACTCAAAGTGTCTCAACTTTACATAATTACACTATCTAAACATGGTTTCAGTTGTCTTTTCACTCGTTTCAGTCAGAAGTGTTTTCTGGCCAAATTGAGCTTTTCAGAGCGAAAGAAGCTTGTTTTCGCCCTAAGGATGCACTAAGCTGTTTTTCAGTCAAAAATGCTTTCTCAAGTGAAATTGTACCCAAAGTGTCTCAACTTTACATAATTACACTATCTAAACATGGTTTCAGTTGTCTTTTCACTCGTTTCAGTCAGAAGTGTTTTCTGGCCAAATTGAGCTTTTCAGAGCGAAAGAAGCTTGTTTTCGCCCTAAGGATGCACTAAGCTGTTTTTCAGTCAAAAATGCTTTCTCAAGTGAAATTGTACTCAAAGTGTCTCAACTTTACATAATTACACTATCTAAACATGGTTTCAGTTGTCTTTTCACTCGTTTCAGTCAGAAGTGTTTTCTGGCCAAATTGAGCTTTTCAGAGCGATAGAAGCTTGTTTTCGCCCTAAGGATGCACTAAGCTGTAAATCCGTCAGAAATGCTTTCTCAAGTGAAATTATACCCAAAGTGTCTCAACTTTACATGATTACACTATCTAAACATGGTTTCAGTTGTCTTTTCACTCGTTTCAGTCAGAAGTGTTTTCTGGCCAAATTGAGCTTTTCAGAGCGAAAGAAGCTTGTTTTCGCCCTAAGGATGCACTAAGCTGTTTTTCAGTCAAAAATGCTTTCTCAAGTGAAATTGTACCCAAAGTGTCTCAACTTTACATAATTACACTATCTAAACATGGTTTCAGTTGTCTTTTCACTCGTTTCAGTCAGAAGTGTTTTCTGGCCAAATTGAGCTTTTCAGAGCGAAAGAAGCTTGTTTTCGCCCTAAGGATGCACTAAGCTGTATATCCGTCAGAAATGCTTTCTCAAGTGAAATTATACTCAAAGTGTCTCAACTTTACATAATTACACTATCTAAACATGGTTTCAGTTGTCTTTTCACTCGTTTCAGTCAGAAGTGTTTTCTGGCCAAATTGAGCTTTTCAGAGCGCTAGAAGCTTGTTTTCGCCCTAATGATGCACTAAGCTGTAAATCCGTCAGAAATGCTTTCTCAAGTGAAATTATACTCAAAGTGTCTCAACTTTACATAATTACACTATCTAAACATGGTTTCAGTTGTCTTTTCACTCGTTTCAGTCAGAAGTGTTTTCTGGCCAAATTGAGCTTTTCAGAGCGAAAGAAGCTTGTTTTCGCCCTAAGGATGCACTAAGCTGTAATTCCGTCAGAAATGCTTTCTCAAGTGAAATTATACTCAAAGTGTCTCAACTTTACATAATTACACTATCTAAACATGGTTTCAGTTGTCTTTTCACTCGTTTCAGTCAGAAGTGTTTTCTGGCCAAATTGAGCTTTTCAGAGCGATAGAAGCTTGTTTTCGCCCTAAGGATGCACTAAGCTGTTATTCAGTCAGAAATGCTTTCTCAAGTGAAATTATACTCAAAGTGTCTCAACTTTACATAATTACACTATCTAAACATGGTTTCAGTTGTCTTTTCACTCGTTTCAGTCAGAAGTGTTTTCTGGCCAAATTGAGCTTTTCAGAGCGAAAGAAGCTTGTTTTCGCCCTAAGGATGCACTAAGCTGTTTTTCAGTCAAAAATGCTTTCTCAAGTGAAATTGTACCCAAAGTGTCTCAACTTTACATGATTACACTATCTAAACATGGTTTCAGTTGTCTTTTCACTCGTTTCAGTCAGAAGTGTTTTCTGGCCAAATTGAGCTTTTCAGAGCGAAAGAAGCTTGTTTTCGCCCTAAGGATGCACTAAGCTGTTTTTCAGTCAAAAATGCTTTCTCAAGTGAAATTGTACCCAAAGTGTCTCAACTTTACATAATTACACTATCTAAACATGGTTTCAGTTGTCTTTTCACTCGTTTCAGTCAGAAGTGTTTTCTGGCCAAATTGAGCTTTTCAGAGCGATAGAAGCTTGTTTTCGCCCTAAGGATGCACTAAGCTGTTTTTCAGTCAAAAATGCTTTCTCAAGTGAAATTGTACCCAAAGTGTCTCAACTTTACATGATTACACTATCTAAACATGGTTTCAGTTGTCTTTTCACTCGTTTCAGTCAGAAGTGTTTTCTGGCCAAATTGAGCTTTTCAGAGCGATAGAAGCTTGTTTTCGCCCTAAGGATGCACTAAGCTGTTTTTCAGTCAAAAATGCTTTCTCAAGTGAAATTATACTCAAAGTGTCTCAACTTTACATAATTACACTATCTAAACATGGTTTCAGTTGTCTTTTCACTCGTTTCAGTCAGAAGTGTTTTCTGGCCAAATTGAGCTTTTCAGAGCGAAAGAAGCTTGTTTTCGCCCTAAGGATGCACTAAGCTGTTTTTCAGTCAAAAATGCTTTCTCAAGTGAAATTGTACCCAAAGTGTCTCAACTTTACATAATTACACTATCTAAACATGGTTTCAGTTGTCTTTTCATTCGTTTCAGTCAGAAGTGTTTTCTGGCCAAATTGAGCTTTTCAGAGCGATAGAAGCTTGTTTTCGCCCTAAGGATGCACTAAGCTGTAAATCCGTCAGAAATGCTTTCTCAAGTGAAATTATACTCAAAGTGTCTCAACTTTACATAATTACACTATCTAAACATGGTTTCAGTTGTCTTTTCACTCGTTTCAGTCAGAAGTGTTTTCTGGCCAAATTGAGCTTTTCAGAGCGAAAGAAGCTTGTTTTCGCCCTAAGGATGCACTAAGCTGTTAATCCGTCAGAAATGCTTTCTCAAGTGAAATTGTACTCAAAGTGTCTCAACTTTACATAATTACACTATCTAAACATGGTTTCAGTTGTCTTTTCACTCGTTTCAGTCAGAAGTGTTTTCTGGCCAAATTGAGCTTTTCAGAGCGATAGAAGCTTGTTTTCGCCCTAATGATGCACTAAGCTGTAAATCCGTCAGAAATGCTTTCTCAAGTGAAATTATACTCAAAGTGTCTCAACTTTACATAATTACACTATCTAAACATGGTTTCAGTTGTCTTTTCACTCGTTTCAGTCAGAAGTGTTTTCTGGCCAAATTGAGCTTTTCAGAGCGAAAGAAGCTTGTTTTCGCCCTAAGGATGCACTAAGCTGTTTTTCAGTCAAAAATGCTTTCTCAAGTGAAATTGTACCCAAAGTGTCTCAACTTTACATGATTACACTATCTAAACATGGTTTCAGTTGTCTTTTCATTCGTTTCAGTCAGAAGTGTTTTCTGGCCAAATTGAGCTTTTCAGAGCGATAGAAGCTTGTTTTCGCCCTAATGATGCACTAAGCTGTAAATCCGTCAGAAATGCTTTCTCAAGTGAAATTATACTCAAAGTGTCTCAACTTTACATAATTACACTATCTAAACATGGTTTCAGTTGTCTTTTCACTCGTTTCAGTCAGAAGTGTTTTCTGGCCAAATTGAGCTTTTCAGAGCGAAAGAAGCTTGTTTTCGCCCTAATGATGCACTAAGCTGTAAATCCGTCAGAAATGCTTTCTCAAGTGAAATTATACTCAAAGTGTCTCAACTTTACATGATTACACTATCTAAACATGGTTTCAGTTGTCTTTTCATTCGTTTCAGTCAGAAGTGTTTTCTGGCCAAATTGAGCTTTTCAGAGCGATAGAAGCTTGTTTTCGCCCTAATGATGCACTAAGCTGTTAATCCGTCAGAAATGCTTTCTCAAGTGAAATTATACTCAAAGTGTCTCAACTTTACATAATTACACTATCTAAACATGGTTTCAGTTGTCTTTTCACTCGTTTCAGTCAGAAGTGTTTTCTGGCCAAATTGAGCTTTTCAGAGCGAAAGAAGCTTGTTTTCGCCCTAAGGATGCACTAAGCTGTTTTTCAGTCAAAAATGCTTTCTCAAGTGAAATTGTACCCAAAGTGTCTCAACTTTACATAATTACACTATCTAAACATGGTTTCAGTTGTCTTTTCATTCGTTTCAGTCAGAAGTGTTTTCTGGCCAAATTGAGCTTTTCAGAGCGATAGAAGCTTGTTTTCGCCCTAATGATGCACTAAGCTGTTAATCCGTCAGAAATGCTTTCTCAAGTGAAATTATACTCAAAGTGTCTCAACTTTACATAATTACACTATCTAAACATGGTTTCAGTTGTCTTTTCACTCGTTTCAGTCAGAAGTGTTTTCTGGCCAAATTGAGCTTTTCAGAGCGAAAGAAGCTTGTTTTCGCCCTAAGGATGCACTAAGCTGTTTTTCAGTCAAAAATGCTTTCTCAAGTGAAATTGTACCCAAAGTGTCTCAACTTTACATGATTACACTATCTAAACATGGTTTCAGTTGTCTTTTCATTCGTTTCAGTCAGAAGTGTTTTCTGGCCAAATTGAGCTTTTCAGAGCGAAAGAAGCTTGTTTTCGCCCTAATGATGCACTAAGCTGTAAATCCGTCAGAAATGCTTTCTCAAGTGAAATTATACTCAAAGTGTCTCAACTTTACATAATTACACTATC
>OZ023158.1:0-19057 GCA_963678695.2 Diplodus puntazzo | reverse complement strand
AGAAGCTTGTTTTCGCCCTAAGGATGCACTAAGCTGTTTTTCAGTCAAAAATGCTTTCTCAAGTGAAATTGTACCCAAAGTGTCTCAACTTTACATAATTACACTATCTAAACATGGTTTCAGTTGTCTTTTCATTCGTTTCAGTCAGAAGTGTTTTCTGGCCAAATCGAGCTTTTCAGAGCGATAGAAGCTTGTTTTCGCCCTAATGATGCACTAAGCTGTAAATCCATCAGAAAGGCTTTCTGAGGTGAAATTATACTCAAAGTGTCTCAACTTTACATGGTTACACTATCTAAACATTGTCCAGTTGTCTTTTCATTCGTTTCAGTCAGAAGTGTTTTCTGGCCAAATCGAGCTTTTCAGAGCGATAGAAGCTTGTTTTCGCCCTAATGATGCACTAAGCTGTAAATCCGTCAGAAATGCTTTCTCAAGTGATATTATACTCAAAGTGTCTCAACTTTACATGATTACACTATCTAAACATGGTTCCAGTTGTCTTTTCACTCGTTTCAGTCAGAAGTGCTTTCTGGCCAAATTGAGCTTTTCAGAGCGAAAGAAGCTTGTTTTCGCCCTAAGGATGCACTGAGCTGTTTTTCAGTCAAAAATGCTTTCTCAAGTGAAATTGTACCCAAAGTGTCTCAACTTTACATGATTACACTATCTAAACATGGTTTCAGTTGTCTTTTCATTCGTTTCAGTCAGAAGTGTTTTCTGGCCAAAATAAGCTTTTCAGAGCGAAAGAAGCTTGTTTTCGCCCTAATGATGCACTAAGCTGTAAATCCGTCAGAAATGCTTTCTCAAGTGAAATTATACTCAAAGTGTCTCAACTTTACATGATTACACTATCTAAACATGGTTTCAGTTGTCTTTTCATTCGTTTCAGTCAGAAGTGTTTTCTGGCCAAATTGAGCTTTTCAGAGCGCTAGAAGCTTGTTTTCGCCCTAATGATGCACTAAGCTGTAAATCCGTCAGAAATGCTTTCTCAAGTGAAATTATACTCAAAGTGTCTCAACTTTACATAATTACACTATCTAAACATGGTTTCAGTTGTCTTTTCACTCGTTTCAGTCAGAAGTGTTTTCTGGCCAAATTGAGCTTTTCAGAGCGAAAGAAGCTTGTTTTCGCCCTAAGGATGCACTAAGCTGTTTTTCAGTCAAAAATGCTTTCTCAAGTGAAATTGTACCCAAAGTGTCTCAACTTTACATGATTACACTATCTAAACATGGTTTCAGTTGTCTTTTCATTCGTTTCAGTCAGAAGTGTTTTCTGGCCAAATTGAGCTTTTCAGAGCGAAAGAAGCTTGTTTTCGCCCTAAGGATGCACTAAGCTGTTTTTCAGTCAAAAATGCTTTCTCAAGTGAAATTGTACCCAAAGTGTCTCAACTTTACATGATTACACTATCTAAACATGGTTTCAGTTGTCTTTTCATTCGTTTCAGTCAGAAGTGTTTTCTGGCCAAATCAGGCTTTTCAGAGCGCTAGAAGCGCACTGCAAAAAAGGGGGTTTAAAAACAAGATAAAAACACTAAATCTGAGGGAAAAGGTACTCAAAAGGTACTCAAACAAGTGAAATTATCTGTCCATGCAGCAAGATAATTTCACTTTACAAAATTTTTTAAATTAAGATTGTTAAATCTAGAAATAAGAATGTCTACAGCGGTATTTGGAAGGCTTAAAATAAGCCAAACATGCTGGTTTAAGGATGAGATTACTTAAAATTTAACTTTTGACAACCCTAAATTAAGTGAAATTTACTAAATATAAGCATAACATGCTGGTTTTTAAGATGAGATAATTTAAAATTGAACTTTTTACAGCCTCAAAATAGGTGTATTACAGCTGCCGCGCAGCAATGGGTCGGTTCCCGGCTATTTTTTGGCAAAATTAGGCAATTCTGATCTGTCATCATCATCATCACCCTTGCTTGGTCTCAAACTCACAACCCCTGACACCAAGAACCTGCTCTTAACTCACTAAGCCAACTGGTTGATAGTGAGACCTGCTGTGTAGCTTCATTTGTCGACTCAGGGAGTCACTGTCCGGGCAGCTGTTGTCAAGGCAGATTTCAAAAATGGTCAAAATGGCAGAAATTCTGTTACCCGAACAAAAATCTGATAATACATAAATTGCATATTGACAGCATGGAAATGTTGGTGATTTGTTTTTAACTCTAAGTGTTTTGCTTCATAAGAGAAAATCTGATGTTTAAAAATGCCACTCTTACATTGACTCCAGTTGTTCCCATGATAGCAGAATTCAAAATGTTCTAAAAAATTCAGTTTTTGAGATAAAATTCTGATATTTGCAAAACTTTATCAACCGTGACTCCAAAATATTCTCAATTTTTTTCAGGAAGATTGAAAATGTATTGAGCAAGAATTTGATAGTATGTATGTAACGGGGGAGATTTGTGCTTTGTAAATTATGGGAAAAAAGGCGCAACACTGCCACCTATTGGCGCAGTGGCTGGTGTGGGAATTGCACAGAGAAAAGAGGACTTCACTGTGGTAAGATGTCCTCTTGCGTGGTCCGGGATAATTAACGATTTTGTTAAAGGTTTCAGATGTTCGTACTTTGTATTTTGCTGTTTAATGTACTTGTTGAGATTTGTGCTAACTGTTTTGAGCACTTACTGTGATTTGTTAGGCCATAAAGCTACTTTTTGGAGACTTGTAATGATGCTAAACTAGCTTAAATGCTTTCCCTCGTTTCATGTGTTGTTCAGATTATCCCGAGACTCACGCAAATGTTCACACACCATTGCTGTGCTGTATGCTGTGTTGCAGGTAATATGTTAAGCATTTTGTCAAGTTACTTTTCATGATGTTTTATTGTGTACTTTGTCTGTGTGAGCTGCCATTTGTTCAGCTCACGTTCATTTATCTTGCTCTGAATTTAGTGTATTTTTTTATACACATGTCAAATGTTGAAAGTGTTGTTGAAATCAATTTTATGTCACATAATGGATTATGTGATGGGTTTTACTTATAGTTGTTGAATAACAATATACACTATACGATCACACCAGAATGTAATTTCTGTTTCTATTTTATATGAAAAGATCTGTGTATTTTATTTTATTGTTTATTGAAGGCACAGAGAAAAGAGGACTTCACTGTGATTATCCCGAGACTCACGCAAATGTTCACACACCATTGCTGTGCTGTATGCTGTGTTGCAGGGAAATATGTGCAATAAACACCCCATAATCCACCTGGTCGTCGTCTGTGGTCTGTAGAAGCGACAGTAGTGTGGAGCTGCATTTCATGTTAGCCGTGACCTGTCACATTGGTGCCGTGACTCGTTGATCTGGAGTTGGCTCTTCACCACGGACCGGGACCATCTACTGGACGGCTTCTGCTTTGTGCTTTCAGGTGGACATTGTATCGACCAGTGTGTAGCGTAGTTGGGGCGCTTTGTTCCTCAACCGGTTTCTTTGTGTTATCATATGCTTTCCTGTTTTGATTGTGTTTCATGTGATTTTGTCAAGTGAGTTTTGAAAATGAGCTACATACAGGGAGTGCTAGCACGCCTCTTACTCGGGGTGTTGGTAGAGGCAGGGGTAGAGGTACAGTGTTGCAGTTTGTCAGTCCTGTTCAGGAGGGTGATGGTCATGTGATGGGGGGTGAGCGGGTTCTAGCTGAGGTCTCTTCAGTCAATGGAGACAGGGTTCCTTCTCTGAGCCACCACACTGACTCTATACCGAGCACACAGGTTGCTGCTACACTCACTCAAAACCCCATTCTGCATTCACCTGATGTTGTCAGTCAGATGAGTGACATAATTAAACATGTTGGCCAGCAGCTGGCAGATAGTATAGTTGCACGCCTCAGCCCAGCACATAGCACACCCACACTAAGCACCCCACTTGTACATAGTGCACCCACTGACTTGTCTGCACACGGCCTGGACCTGTCACAAGTCCAGCTAGTGCCTCACAGGAAGGTGAGAGAGCCCCCAACCTTCAAAGGGGATGACACTGACACTGTGGATGTGCGTGAGTGGGAGGACCTGATGAAGAATTACATAAAGAGGACAAATATCAGACCAGAGCAGCAGGCTGAGGAAATACTCATTCGCCTCAGAGGTCGAGCGAAAGATGTTGTGAAGTTTGGAATGAGGAACAGTGGCATTGATTTGACTCTAAACCCAGACGCCATTTATCCTCTCCTCCGTAAACATTTTGCTGCTGTCCCCTGTTCACCTCTCCCTCTAGCGGACTTTTACACTACCTTGCCAAAGAGTAATGAAGATGCGTATGACTACTGGCTGAGACTCAACCAGGCTGCAGATGTTGCTGCTGACCGCCTCAGGGAACATGGCAAGGAACTGCACTGCCCCGGCCTGGAGGCAACACGTATGTTTATCAGGAATTGTCCCACCAAAGAGCTTGCCACGACCTTCAGATCAAAGACAATTGATAAGTGGACTGCGGTGGAGGTCCAGGATGTGCTGGATGAGTACCACATTGAGAGAGGTTCAAGGGCTGCTGCTGCTGCTGCTGTGTGCAGGAAGCCCAGTGAGAATGTGTACGTGAACAAAGTTGAGATGCTTCACAATGCGGCACCTCCACCTGACCCAAACGTCTCTCACGCACCCAAGCTACCAGACTTAACTGCTCTTGAACGTGTCATTGCCATGCTGGAGAAAGTTCTGCTAGAGAGATCTACTCATACGCAGGCTAGTACTAACAGACAGCCTAGATCGAGACCACCCAGGATTGAGGGTCTGAATAACCTACCATGCGCTGTCTGTAGTGATGCAACCCATTCTGCTCTCACTCATTGCCGCGACAGGAGACTCTGCTTCAGATGTTTCTCACCTGATCACTCCAGACGCAACTGCCCTGTGCAGACGACACCCACCCCACCTGCGCAGTTGGGAAACTAACGGATCTGCATCCAGGGGAGGACGGTGCGGATCCTATTGGTGTCCCTCCCATGAGTGATGTTGAGTCAGTCTTTGAGTCAGTGTGTTCCCGTGTGCCCACTAACAAAACTGTCATATTTCAAGGTACGCGCAGAATTCAGAGGTCAGACAGTTTGTTCTACACTACTGTCAATGCAGCAGGTGTCTCTTTGAAGGCGATGATTGACAGTGGCTCTACAGGATGCACGTTGAGTGAACCGGCCGTAGAGCGCCTCCTACAGCATAATCCAGATATGAGACGATACTCTGCGAACGATGTTGTTATTATTGGATGTGGTGGTCATCAGGTCACGCCTTCTGCTGCATATGATGTGGAAATAGAAGTGTATGATTGCAAAATGGTTATCCCCATAGTTGTGGTACCTGGACAGACTGATGACATGATCTTGGGCAGCAATGCCATAAAGACGATTATCCAACGGATGAGAAGGACTGTCAGTTATTGGCGACTCATGTCTGAGCCCAGTAGTGTCGCTGATGAAGACAGCCATCACTTTTTCTCTCTTCTCTCCAACACAGAGAGATGGAGAGGTGAAACAGTACCAGATAAGATTGGCACATTGAAGCTGCAACGATGTGTGACACTGCAACCGCAAAGCGAGCATCTCGTGTGGGGCAGACTTCCTGTTTCAGCACCTATGTCAGTCGGCAGTACTGTGATTGTCGAACCAACCCAAGCGAGATGCAGACCCAGAAATGTCTTGGTTGGAAGGATTGTAACACCTATGTGGGGCGATCGATGTCTGCCCATGAAAATCATTAACCCCACCAATGAGCTCATCGTGCTGAAGAGGAACACGAAAGTGGCGGATGTATTTTCTTGTGTTGCAGCGGAGGATCTGTCTCAACCGGAACGCATTGAAGTTCACACTCAATCTTTGACTGATGCTCCGACACCAAGGTCCAAGGAGGATGTCAGAGGAGCATTAGACAAGCTTGGTCTAACCGATCTGGACTTGGATTCATGTGCCGTCTCTGACCTGTGGAGAGACAGGCTTCTCCAGATCATTGAGAGACATGAGTCAATTTTCTCACGACACAAGATGGACTGTGGAGAGGCATCTGACTTTGTGCACAAGATACATCTAGTGGATGAGAGGCCATTCCGTTTGCCCTACCGCAGAGTGCCACCAAGTCACTATGAAAAGCTGAGAACAGCTCTCAATGAGATGGAAGAAAAAGGCATTATTCGCAAATCCTCCAGCGAGTATGCATCACCGCTTGTCCTCGTATGGAAGAAAAATGGGGATCTGCGCATCTGCACAGATTTCAGATGGCTCAACGCTAGGACTGTGAAGGATGCACACCCATTGCCTCACCAGGCTGATGCTCTTGCTGCGCTGGGGGGAAATGCCTTCTTTTCCACCATGGACCTCACCTCCGGTTTTTACAATGTGCCTCTGCATGAGGACCACAAAAAGTACACTGCCTTCTCATCCCCGTTTGGCCTGCACGAGTACAACCGGATGCCTCAGGGTCTGTCTAATAGTCCAGCTACATTCATGCGCATGATGCTCTCCATTTTTGGAGATGAGAACTTCACCAGCCTCTTGTGCTACTTGGACGACCTCCTAGTCTTTGGGCCAACTGAACAGATAGCACTTGAGCGTTTGGAGATGGTGTTCTCTCGCTTGAAGAACCATAACCTCAAGCTTGCACCAAAAAAGTGCCACTTTCTGCAGAGGTCTGTTAAGTTTCTCGGGCATGTCATCTCTGAGTCTGGGGTGCAGACAGACCCTGGAAAGGTTGAAGCCATTAACCAGGTACAGGTGTCTGACCTGATGGACAGTGACGGTGTCACCCCTTCACAGAAGAAAATTCGATCATTCTTGGGGATGGTGCTGTATTATCAGCATTTCATCGAAGATTGTTCTGCTAAAGCTAGGCCCCTTTTCAAGCTTCTCTCAGAACAAAAGACTGGAGGCAATATCCGCCGCAGGAGGATGCCTGAGAAAAAGGGCTCTGGTCAAGTGAAGCTTTCAGCAGGCGACTGGACATCTGAGTGTCAGGGTGCATTTGACACTCTGAAACATGATCTATCGCACAGTGTGACACTTGCCCATCCTGACTTCGAGGAGCCTTTCATTCTTGCTGTTGACGCCTCGTTTGACGGAATTGGAGCTGTTCTTTCTCAGCTTCAACATGGTGAGAAAGTTGCAAGGCCTGTCGCTTTCGCTAGCAAGACACTGTCAAAATCCCAGTTGAACTACCCAGCTCACAGACTGGAATTTCTTGCCTTAAAGTGGGCCGTATGCGACAAGTTTTCCCATTGGCTAAAAGGAAGGCATTTTACTGCATGGTCTGACAACAACCCCTTGACCTACATCCTCACGAAGCCCAGATTGGATGCCTGTGAACAGAGGTGGGTGGCGAAACTGGCGGCATATGACTTCGACCTGAAGTATGTTCCAGGGCCCAAGAACACTGTCGCTGATGCCTTGAGCCGTGAACCCTTCGTCTGTTCCAGCATAAGCCATCGTCTGGTAAAGGAGCCCTATCTGTCTTTGTTGGATGAAATCAATGGAGTTGTGACTGGGACAGTGCAAGACGCCTTCCGACTAACCACAAACTGCCAAGTCGTACAGACTGCTGTCGACTCAGTCGAGGGGGATCTTAGTGGAGTAGAAGGGACCTGTTTGTCGTCTGGAGGTGCTATTGGTGCGAAAGAGGTGTCAGCCATCTTGGACGCCCATCGCACTGGTGGTGTCTCCCGTCTGCCTGGTGCTAGCCCATCCTCACTGCAGTTGCCTGACGAAGACTCATCCGTCATCATCCCACCCAGTCAGTTGCACAATCTGCAGCAGCAGGATGCTACAGTGAGCAGAGCACTCTTCTATGTTCAGCGACACAAGAAGCCAAACGTACATGAAAGAGCGGCTGAGTCAAGCTGTGTACTCAGATTGTTGAAGCACTGGGAGAAATTGAAAGTGCGTAATGGGATTCTCTTCAGAGTGAGGAGAGACCGTCGCATGAACAGAAAAATCTTTCAGTTTGTCATCCCTGAGTCTTTGAAACATCAAGTCCTGCACGGTGTTCATGATGCAGCTGGTCACCAGGGCCGTTCAAGAACTCTCTCTCTGGCCAGTGAAAGATTCTTCTGGACAGGCATGGAAAGAGATGTTGTGATGCATGTGAAGCATTGTCAGAGGTGCATATTAGGGAAGACCCCTGAACCGAATGCCCGGGCTCCCCTTGAGAGCATCCGCACTTCAGCTCCCATGGAGCTAGTCTGCATTGATTTTTGGACGGCAGAAACAAGTGACGGGAAGCCTGCTGATGTTCTTGTTGTCACAGACCATTTTTCAAAGCTGGCTCTTGCCTTTCCCTGTAGAAACCAATCGGCGAAGCAAGTTGCCCGCTGTTTGTGGGACAAATTTTTCTGCATCTACGGGTTCCCAAAACGAATCCACTCTGATCAGGGGGCCAACTTTGAGAGCAGGCTCATCAAAGATCTTCTTGAGATGGCAGGTGTGCATAAGTCCCATACAACTCCGTATCACCCCATGGGCAATGGAATCACAGAGAGATTCAACAGAACTCTTGGTGGCATGATAAGAACTCTCCCCCCAAAGTACAAGTCTAGGTGGCCACAAGTGCTCCAGATGTTGACCTTCTGCTATAACTGTACAGTGCATGAGACCACAGGCTTTGCACCGTTTTACCTGATGTTTGGGCGAACCCCACGCTTGCCCATTGACATCATGTTTCATCATGTCTTGGAGAATGACAACATCGTCAGCCACCATGAGTTTGTGAACCACCTGAGGAGGGATCTCTCTGAGGCTGCACAGATTGCCCGGCAACATGCCTATGGTGAGCAAAATCGTCATGCCGAAATCTACAATCGCAAGGTCAAGGGGTCGCCATTGACTGTGGGTGACAGAGTGCTGATAGCCAATCGGGGTGAGAAAGGCAAGAAAAAGGTTGCAGACCGGTGGGATTCAACCCCTTTCGATGTGGTGTCCGTGAGATCTGGCATTAATGTGTATAGGATTCGGGATAGTGTCACAAGAAAGGAGAAGGTTGTGCACAGAAACATGCTGCTCCCAGTCGACTTCCTGACGTTCCCTAAGCAAGTTGGGCCCCAGGCAATCTCTGGAGAGTTGCAGTCCGCTGTGCTATGTGAAAGTGGCCAGAGCTCTGTGGTGGATAATCAAGAGGATGCTCAATCACGTACTCTGACTTGGCTCCTGCAGTCACCTGTCCGAGCTGAGGCGGGGAGTGAGAGTGTTTTGGAAGGAAGTGTCGGCGAAGCTTCGCTTTCGCTTACCATGGAGACAGAGGAGCTGCCAGACAATGCTCCTGATGACTCTGTGCATGACCACAGCACTCACGTACATCCTGACTCACCGACAGACTCAGTGCAAGACACGGGACACTTGTCTACTGATACTCCTGTTGCCTTGAGTGACGCTTTAGTTCAGGATGTGGTTGAGTTGGAAGAGGTAGTTTGCACACATCCACGAACCACACAGGCCCCTTCAGTTTTCACGAGGTGTGGGAGGGTCATTAGGCATCCAAATAGGCTTATTTGTGAGATGTCGGGCCAGAGATTTGTCGAGAGTGCTGTACCTGCATTGGGGTCTGTGTTTGGTGCCATTGCAGCTAATGTGCACATGTCGATTTGTGTGTAGGACGACCATTCAGATTTTTGTGCTTTTTCTTTTCTTTTCTTTCATTTTACTGTTTTAGTTTGTTTTATGAATTTGGATGTGATTCTCGACATTTATAGAGCAAAGACATGTACAAGTGCGTGGGATGTAAATGGCATCTCTGTTTGTCTGTGATAAGTATGGGTTTTGGTACCACCCTGTCCTTACACACTTCTTAAGGAAGGATTTCTGACATTGACTTTTTCGTACATCACTGCTCGAGACCCAGAGTTTTTTTTTTTCGTTTTTTTTTCCTCTGAATTCATCTTTAGTGTGTATTTTTATGTTTGTCTTGCTTTTCGTCTTGGTTGTCCCACTCTATGTTGCCCCTATTTAGCATAATTTACGGGGGGTGTATGTAACGGGGGAGATTTGTGCTTTGTAAATTATGGCAAAAAAGGCGCAACACTGCCACCTATTGGCGCAGTGGCTGGTGTGGGAATTGCACAGAGAAAAGAGGACTTCACTGTGGTAAGATGTCCTCTTGCATGGTCCGGGATAATTAACGATTTTGTTAAAGGTTTCAGATGTTCGTACTTTGTATTTTGCTGTTTAATGTACTTGTTGAGATTTGTACTAACTGTTTTGAGCACTTACTGTGATTTGTTAGGCCATAAAGCTACTTTTTGGAGACTTGTAATGATGCTAAACTAGCTTAAATGCTTTCCCTCGTTTCATGTGTTGTTCAGATTATCCCGAGACTCACGCAAATGTTCACACACCATTGCTGTGCTGTATGCTGTGTTGCAGGTAATATGTTAAGCATTTTGTCAAGTTACTTTTCATGATGTTTTATTGTGTACTTTGTCTGTGTGAGCTGCCATTTGTTCAGCTCACGTTCATTTATCTTGCTCTGAATTTAGTGTATTTTTTTATACACATGTCAAATGTTGAAAGTGTTGTTGAAATCAATTTTATGTCACATAATGGATTATGTGATGGGTTTTACTTATAGTTGTGGAATAACAATATACACTATACGATCACACCAGAATGTAATTTCTGTTTCTATTTTATATGAAAAGATCTGTGTATTTTATTTTATTGTTTATTGAAGGCACAGAGAAAAGAGGACTTCACTGTGATTATCCCGAGACTCACGCAAATGTTCACACACCATTGCTGTGCTGTATGCTGTGTTGCAGGGAAATATGTGCAATAAACACCCCATAATCCACCTGGTCGTCGTCTGTGGTCTGTAGAAGCGACAGTAGTGTGGAGCTGCATTTCATGTTAGCCGTGACCTGTCACATATGTTTACAGTACTGTTTACAGTCAAACATTTTGATGCACTGTAGGCTTAAAGGGACATAGGGCAGGATCTACAAATAAGACTCAATATCGACACGACGGCCGTTAGGGTAACTGCAGCCATCAGCCAAGCCGGCGCGGGAGCGCGCATGAACTCTTCTCAGCAGTGCAGCTGATGCTGTGACACGTATTTATTTACTCGCTGTTCACGTCACTGTTTACTGCAAGACCTCCACACATGCCTCCCCGGAACTTCGTTGGTAGCCTACAACTGCGAACAGCATCATCTCAAGCGATGAAGTAAGTAAACCCAGTGTTTATTTTAGTGCAACTTTAGTATATTTCTTTGACAACATTTGCGCATCAATTCAGCAAAATGATACTTGTAGTGTAAATACGTTTACTTTGCACTGGCCAAATGGTTACTAAAGTTCAAATTTCACCAGCCACAGTGAATAATGACCTAGCGATAGCTATTGTTTTGTGAAGCTAATGCTACTGCCACCAACGTTATGGTGTTTGACGAGCACTTGGCTTGTGGCTGCAGCTAATTTCTGACTGTGGTACTTTACCAACATAGCTAATATTTATAACATTGGATAAAGCTTGCTAACACGCTCACATAAGTGTGCAGTCATTATCATGTAACAGCAAGTTACAGTTTATAGTATGATTCAATGTCTCAAACCAAGTGTTATGTACCAGTGCCACTGAGATAATGTGTGAAACCATTCCCATTATAAGACAATATGAATAGCACTGCACCATAACAGTAAATAATAAATCATAGCTGGTATTATACCAAGTTGAATCAGAATAAAAATAACATCAAGTAAAATCATAACATCCCTTTGAGGATTAATAAAGTTATTCTTATTCTCATTGTTTTTGTTTCAGGATTTGGAATTGACTATGGAAGGAGTGGCACACATGGAGGAGTCTTCAGAGGAGGAGTGTGT
This sequence comes from Diplodus puntazzo, assembly GCA_963678695.2. Lineage (NCBI taxonomy): Eukaryota > Metazoa > Chordata > Actinopteri > Spariformes > Sparidae > Diplodus > Diplodus puntazzo. The sequence continues at coordinate 7,267 of OZ023158.1, read as the reverse complement.
GTTGGCAGGCTCCGGACCAGTGTCTGAGCAGGAGTGTCCACCTGGAGACTTGCTGCCTGGAGCTGCTGTGTTCTTTGCATCCGAGCCAAAACTCCCTAATCCCTTTGCAAACTACACAGGTTACAAAGAAGATCCATTTAGGATGCCAGACTAAACTTTTCAACTGTTTTGAGTATCTGTGATCACAATACCTCAAAAAATAAACATTTTTAGCCAAAGATTCCACTTTCATCCAAAAATAAATGCAATTTATGTACAATATGTATTTTATTTTCAAAATTTACAGTGATAAGAAAGTATTTTTCAAATTTGCATTATGTACAAATTTTTATTTTGTATTTTTTTTTTACATGTCTATAATAAAATCAGTGTGTGGTAGACAAGACGGTCTTGTCTTCTCTCTTTTCTTGCTCACAACTCTGGATCATGTAGCTGAGGCCTTTATGGAGAGAAGAGAAAAGTAGAGTTAGAACACATGCTCACAATGCTTCATAATCAAATCTAGTAATTATTATTTTCAACTCTACCCTGGCAGAACAGATATAACTAATGGCTTGATGCTGATTGTTTGAGCATTACAAATAGAAGTGCCAGACTTTCAAATGAATTAGCAGCCTATTAAACTTGGTGATAGTGAGCAGAAGATCTACATTTTGCTGCAGTATTGGACCTCAGTACAGCTGGCACTTACAGAGAATGACTTGTGACCAACTTCCCAATTGATTTTTATTTCAAAGAGGTATGTTTTGACTTTGAAACTGATCAGACATGAATGTGGGATGTAGGTGAAGGACATACCTGTCCTCTGTGAATGTGTCCCTGGACCAATAGTCAGCTGGTTCAGTATCAATTTATAAAGCACTACCTGAGCTTGTTTACATGCGATTGTGCACATCACGGTGAGCTCTAAACTGCCTTTTATTCAGCTACATCACAACAGTATTATCAACAAGTCAACACAATGGCCCCTAACACATAGCCTGTAAATATCGTTACTGTACCCCCTAAACAGCGTATTTCCCGGGGACGGGAAAGAGACAGGAGCCGTCTCGCTGTGTGTATGATATAGCCTTATCCCCTAACGTTACACGCATGAGGCAGCCAGGAAGCCGTCTCGCTGTGTGTGTGATATAGCCTTATTCCCTAACGTTACACGCATGAAGCAGCCAGGAAGCCGGCTCGCTGTGTGTAGCTAGCGGCTAATCTGACTACACAGACACAGAAACCGTTAGCCTGTTGCTACAGCCAGCTGCTAACATCGCCTCCCGGATCACAGTTGGGCTTTCGGTCCTATATATCACACTATTGTCCTTCTGGGGTTTATTATTATTATTATTAGTGTGAATGCTGACACAGCATTCACACTATTGTTCTTCTGGAGTTTATTATTAGTGTGAATGCTGCAAGCATTCACGCTATTGTCCTTCTGGGAGTTATTATTATTATTATTATTATTATTATTATTATTATTATTATTATTAGTGTGAATGCTGCAAGCATTAGTGTGAATGCTGCAAGCATTATTAGTGTGAATGCTGACACAGCATTCACACTATTGTTCTTCTGGAGTTTACTAGTGTGAATGCTGACACAGCATTCACACTATTGTCCTTCTGGGGTTTATTATTATTATTATTATTATTGCTAGTGTGAATGCTGACACAGCATTCACACTATTGTTCTTCTGGAGTTTATTATTATTATTATTATTATTATTATTATTATTATTAGTGTGAATGCTGACACAGCATTCACACTATTGTTCTTCTGGAGTTTATTAGTGTGAATGCTACAAGCATTCACACTATTGTCCTTCTGGGGTTTATTATTATTATTAGTGGGCTGTGCTCGCCAGCCCACTATGGACACCTCTATAGCAAAGCTATAGTGTCCACTATTGATATTCACCGCGCGTCATCTTCTTATTTTTCATCCTCCTTCCTTTTTTCTGTCGCTAACTTGTCCCACACCGTTGGTCGCACACAAACAAATTATATATCAAAACGTGCGGCCCGTTCTGACTAGGTATGCTATTATTCATAACTGCTATAACTGCGAAAAATTTCCCATAAGGAATGAATGGGACGAGGTCAAAAAAGTCGCAAATCTGCAATGTTTTTCAAACATCTCCTGCTCTGGCATACGTTCCCCTAGAAACACCATTCAAATTTTAAAATGTAGGTATAGGTCCCGTGTATTTAAGTTGTATTTTAACTTTTTTCCTACAATGTATAGTTTTTGAACCCTGACCCTTGAATGACGGTGAGTGATTTTGGAAAAATTCAGGGTTTTCAATGAGTGTGTATGGCGGAATGTTCGTGCAGCAGAGTGGCAGGGGCCAACTGACAGAGTGGCAGAAACAAAAAAATTATCTCAGAAATTTTCTCTTTCCATGATGATCCTGGCCATAAATCATGCTCAAAAACAGTGATATTTTCCAAAGTTGTAGCCACACGTGTCTTCTTTCTCCCAATGTGTCTATTTTGTCGGTAGGATTTACGGTTTTTGAATGATCTGCCTCTAACCGACAAGAGTAGCTCTCAACCATCCCATTCACTCCAATGTAAATCGGGGAGAGGATTTTCAAAACTGCACCTTTTTTAAACTCGCACTTATTTCCACATTTCTGAAGCTAGGAACACGAAACTTCATGAGTGTGTTCTTTAAGGCCTTTCTCGCTCGATCGTGAAAAAAATTTGCCGATATCATGTATGATTTTGACTAAATAGCACTAGTTTGATGTCCTAGATTTGAGGCAGAAATCGCTCTCAAATCAGCCTGGGACGGCCGTTGCTACGGGCCCTCACGAACCATCACCTAGCAACCGAGATCAGCTGGGCCAACAGAGAGAGTGACACACAGACAGACACACATGCACACACACACACACTCACATGCAAACAAACACATGCAGACACACACACATACAGACAGACAGAGAATAGTCATGTTTTCGCGATGTAAGTCGCGAAAACATGACTAAGAAGTTTACAAGAAAGATTACAAACATCGACATCTCTGGCATACTTTTATCAACATTTTAAATTTTGAATGGTGTGTCTAGGTCAAAGTCCAAGTTATTAACGTGGGATTCAACTTTTGCTTTAGCTATTGTAGCTTTTGTTCGTCACGGGGCAAAGCGCACAGCCCACTCTCGCGATTCCCCGGCGGGGAATTGTCTAGTTACTATTATTATTATTATTATTATTATTATTATTATTATTATTAGTGTGAATGCTGCAAGCATTCACACTATTGTCCTTCTGGGGTTTATTATTATTATTATTATTAGTGTGAATGCTGACACAGCATTCACACTATTGTTCTTCTGGAGTTTATTATTATTATTATTATTGGTGTGAATGCTGACACAGCATTCACACCTTCATAAACTTTCCCATGAGGAATGAATGGTACGAGGTCAAAAAAGTCGCAGACACACAAATACACACACACACACACACACACACACACAGAGAGAGAGAGAGAGACGGACACAGACAGATTATTAATCAGTTTTCCAGAACGGTCATGTTTTCGCGACGTAAGTCGCGAAAACCTGCATAAACTTTCCCATAAGGAATGAATGGGACGAGGTCAAAAAGTCGCAGACACACAGACACAGAGAGAGACACACACACACACACACACACACACACACACACACACTCACATGCACACAAACACACACACAAAGTGAATGAGACCAGGTGAAAAGATCTAAAGGAAGAGTTCAAACATCAACATCTCTGGCATACTTTGACCGAGACACACCATTCGAACTTTAAAATGTAGATAAAAGTCCAAATTCTCAACGTGGGATTCAGCTTTTTCTTTAGCTTTCGTAGTTTTTGTTCGTCACGGGGCAAAGTGCACAGCCCACTCTCGCGATACCCCGGCGGGGAATTGTCTAGTTAGTGGGCTGTGCTCGCCAAAATTTCCCATAAGGAATGAATGGGACGAGGTCAAAAATTCGCAAATCTGCGACGTTTTTCAAACATCTCCTGCTCTGGCATACATTCACCTAGAAAAACACCATTCCAACTTTAAAATGTAGGTATAGGTCCTGTGTATTTAAGTTGTATTTGAACTTTTTTCCTACGATGTATAGTTTTTGAACTCTGACCCTTGAATGACGGTGAGTGATTCTGGAAAAATTCAGGGTTTTCAATGATTGTGTATGGCGGAATGTTTGTGCAGCAGAGTGGCGGGGGCCAACTGACAGACTGGCAGAAACTAAAAAATTATCTCAGAAATTTTCTCTTTCCATGATGATCCTGGCCATAAATCATGGTCAAAAACAGTGATATTTTCCAGAGTTGTAGCCACACTTGTCTTCTTTCTCCCAATGTGTCTTCTTTATCGGTTGGATTTACGGTTTTTGAAATATTGGCCTCCAACCGACAAGAGTAGCTCTCAACAGTCCCATTCACTCCAATGTAAATCGGGAAGAGGATTTTCGAAACTGCACCCTTTTTTAACTCGCTCTTATTTCCACATTTCTGAAGCTAGGACCACGAAACTTCATGAGTGTCTTCTTTAAGGCCTTTCTGGCTCGATCGTCAAAAAAAATTGCCGATTTCATGTATAATTTTGACTTAATAGCACTAGTTTGACGTTCTAGATTTGAGGCAAAAATCAGTCTCAAATCAGCCTTGGACGGCCGTTGCTACGGGCCCTCACCAACCGTCACCTAGCAACCGAGATCAGCTGGGCCAGCAGAGAGAGTGACAGACAGACAGACACACACGCACGCACACACACACACACTCACATGCACACAAACACATGCAGACACACACACACACAGACAGACAGAGAATATTCATGTTTCGCGAGGTCAAAAAAGTTGCAGACACACATGCACACACACACACACACACACACACACACACACACACACACTCACATGCACACAAACATACAGACAGACAGAGAACACTCATGTTTTCGCGACGCAAGTCGCAAAAACCTTCATAAACTTTCCCATGAGGAATGAATGGGACGAGGCCAAAAAAGTCGCAGACACACAAATACACACACACACACACACAGACGGACACACACAGATTATTAATCAGTTTTCCAGAACGTTCATGTTTTCGCGACGTAAGTGAACTTTCCCATAAGGAATGAATGGGACGAGGTCAAAAAAGTCGCAGACACACAGACACAGAGAGACAGAGACACACACACACACACAGTCACATGCACACAAACACACACACACAAAGTGAATGAGACCAGGTGAAAAGATCGAAAGGAAGAGTTCAAACATCGACATCTCTGGCATACTTTGACCGAGACACACCGTTCAAACTTTAAAATGTAGATAAAAGTCCAAATTATCAACGTGGATTCAACTTTTGCTTTAGCTTTTGCAGTTTTTGTTCGTCATGGGGCAAAGCGCACAGCCTACTCTCGCGATTCCCCGGCGGGGAATTGTCTAGTTAGTGGGCTATGCTCGCCAGCCCACTATGGACACCTCTATAGCAAAGCTATAGTGTCCACTATTGATATTCACCGCGCGTCATCTTCTTATTTCAAACATCGACATCTCTGGCATACTTTGACCGAGACACACCATTCAAACTTTAAAATGTAGATAAAAGTCCAAATTATCAATGTGGGATTCAACTTTTTCTTTAGCTATCGTAGTTTTTGTTCGTCACGGGGCAAAGTGCACAGCCCACTCTCGCGATTCCCCGGCGGGGAATTGTCTAGTTATTAGTGGGCTGTGCTCGCCAGCCCACTATGGACACCTCTATAGCAGAGCTATAGGTGTCCATAGTGGGACAATAATCTTAATACTAGACAATTCCCCGCCGGGGAATTGCGAGAGTGGGCTGTGCGCTTTGCCCCGTGACGAACAAAAACTACAAAAGCTAAAGCAAAAGTTGAATCCCACGTTGATAAATTGGACTTTTATCTACATTTTAAAGTTTGAATGGTGCGTCTCGGTCAAAGTATGCCAGAGATGTCAATGTTTGAACTCTTCCTTTCGATCTTTTCACCTGGTCTCATTCACTTTGTGTGTGTGTGTTTGTGTGCATGTGAGTGTGTGTGTGTGTGTGTGTGTGTGTCTCTCTGTCTCTCTGTGTTTGCGACTTTTTGACCTCGTCCCATTCATTACTTATGGGAAAGTTTATGCAGGTTTTCGCGACTTACTTCGCGAAAACATGAACGTTCTAGAAAACTGATTAATAATCTGTGTGTGTCCGTCTGTGTGTGTGTGTGTGTGTGTGTGTGTGTGTGTGTATTTGTGTGTCTGCGACTTTTTTGACCTCGTCCCATTCATTCCTTATGGGAAAGCTTACGCAGGTTTTCGCAAAAACATGAACGTTCTGGAAAACTGATTAATAATCTTTGTGTGTCCGTCTGTGTGTCTGTGTGTGTGTGTGTGTGTGTGTGTGTCTGCGACTTTTTTGACCTCGTCCCATTCATTCCTCATGGGAAAGTTTATGAAGGTTTTCGCGACTTACGTCGCGAAAACATGAATATTCTCTGTCTGTCTGTCTGTGTGTGTGTGTGTGTCTGCATGTGAGTGTGTGTGTGTGTGTGTGTGCATGTGTGTCTGTCTCTCTGTCACTCTCTCTGTTGGCCCAGCTGATCTCGGTTGCTAGGTGACGGTTGGTGAGGGCCCGTAGCAACGGCTGTCCCAGGCTGATTTGAGACTGATTTCTGCCTCAAATCTAGGACGTCAAACTAATGCTATTTAGTCAAAATCATACATGATATTGGCAATTTTTTTTCACGATCGTGCCAAAAAGGCCTTAAAGAAGACACTCATGAAGTTTCGTGGTCCTAGTTTCAGAAATGTGGAAATAAGAGCGAGTTTAAAAAAAGGTGCAGTTTTGAAAATCCTCCTCCCGATTTACATTGGAGTGAATGGGACTGTTGAGAGCTACTCTTGTCGGTTGGAGGCCATTATTTCAAAAACCGTAAATCCTACCGATAAAGTAGACACATTGGGAGAAAGAAGACATGTGTGGCTACAACTCTGGAAAATATCACTGTTTTTGAGTGACATTTGTGGCCGGGATCATGATGTAAACAGAAAATAGCAGAGGAAAATTTTGAGTTTCTGCCACTGTGTCAGTTGGCTCTCTCACTCTGCTGCACGAACATTCCGCCATACACACTCATTGAAAACCCTGAATTCTTCCAAAATCACTCACCGTCATTAAGGGGTCAGAGTTTAAAAACTATACATTGTAGGAAAAAAGTTCAAATACAACTCAAATAGACAAGACTTGTGTCTACATTT
>OZ023157.1:37570241-37593115 GCA_963678695.2 Diplodus puntazzo | reverse complement strand
TTTAGTAAGTTAAAGATGTGTTGCTGATTACAGCTTGAAGTGGCGATGAGGTCTTAAAATATTTTGAGAATGTCTTTTAAAAAGTCTTAAAAAGGTATTGAACTTCAGGATTCCTAACCCAAAAGGTTTACAGTGATTGTCTAAACAGTTGTCTGTTATTTTCCATAGATGGACAATCAGAGGTATTTAAGGAGGCCCCAGCAGCCAAGCAAGTGAACAGACAGTTTGAATTTGATCTGACAACAGTTTCTCAGGCACAGTATGTATTGCCCACATTGAATGTATCCTGACATGATTTTTACAATTGTTTCATTTGCAAGAAATAGTTACAAAGTTTAATGGCCATGATTGAAGTCCAAATATTGTTGATTGTCTTCATAAGCTGCTCCTGTGCTTCACAATTGTGGAACAGAGTCTAGCTCCCAGTACACATTCGTTGTATTGAGAAAAAAGCCACAAAATTACTCTTATTGCACATAACAGGCAATAAGTAGATTCTGCTAGTATATGTTATAAAACCCATGTAATCATGTCAGATTTTCGCCATCCCTCAGGGATACGTTGCTTTTTCACTGCGCTGAAAAAAGAATCCATACCATACATACACAATGTTGATTTACCTTATGCAAATGTAGACATCCACGTTTATCTTCTATACATTGAGTTGACTGTGGTCAACCACACCAGAGACATTTAGCTCTGTTTAGATGTGGTTTAGGAAACGTGGTGTCGGGGATGAAATATACCCCATCTCCTAGCCCCTCAGGACACCTCCTATCAGAGTTGTATTACCCCTGCACATACCTTTTGATGGCTTCTGGACGAAACCAGGTCCATCTGTCTCCAAAAGTTGTGTAGCCATTTGAGAAATTGCTTTGACACTGAGCTGCTCTGTTAACGGCTGCTATGAGAGCACGTTCACACTAAATAATGCAGCGAAACAAATTCGCAATTCTGTCTGAGTATCAGGCTAGCAATACATTGAGTATACTCCAAGTACACGTAAAAAAAAATTTTTTAAAGATGGTTTCTATCATTATAGGTAGTTCTTATGCTGATGTTACTTATAGATGAAAATAGTTTGCAGTTGGATACTTAAAACAGAACCCACTGAGTTTCTGTTTCCAGTTTTGCCATGCAATTAATGTATATGGAGGTCTAGTCAATGTAACTTACTTGTAGAGTACAGGAGCAACTGCTGAAGAAGCTGCTCAATATTTTGGACTTGCAGTATGGACAGTACATCACAAAAGTTATGAATATCACTTTAAAGGATAAAACTGGTGTAGTGTTTACTTATTTTAAACATGGCCCATGAAAAGAGCAAAATCTGCAATGCTTTTCTGTTAATAACTATGGTCCATCTATCCACCACCAGATATATATATATTTTGTATATACCATATCATGTAACTATTTGAACTCCATGGTAAAAAGTTAATCATATATTGTTGGTTATGTAGAATATTAATATTAAAATATTCCTATTTCTTTTTTTCTTTTCATATAAAAACAGTCAACCTTAGCTGTTTTGATGGGTAATGACTTACTATCCTTGTTTTTCTGTCAAATTAATTTTTTTTGACAATATTGGTTCAGTTAACTAAAATGACTGTTTAATACCCTAAAATTACAGATATTATTTTTAAATATAGCTGTTAATGTATTTTGATGTGCAATGTTCCATCATCCAATTCTCTAAAAGAACTAATACTGTAAATGTGCAGAAATTCCTATTTGATTAAAGGTACATATTTTCTTTATACATTGTGTCATTGTTTTTTTACTTGAGGAAACCACAATTATACAGAAAATCAGTGTAGATGGACAATACAGTTTCATGAAATGACCACTAAATACTTATAATTTACAAAGATTGGCCTTAAATGTAGCTATTTCTGATGTATTTGTAATGTATTTAGCTTGTTTTTCCACTGTCCAATGGTTGTTTTTTAATCTACTAATTCTCAAAAATTACAGATTAAGACTGTAAATTTGCAGACATTTGTCTTTAGTTTTATGAATGTAGTTTGGTTTTATACGTTATAACTTTGTTATTGTACATGGTAAAAAAATAGTATTTTAACATGAAATTACTGTAGATAGACTTTGCTGTTTTCTAAAAAGTTATACCGTGAAATTACAGAGATTAACCTGAAAGGTATCTGATTTTAATGTGTTTCGACATAATATATATGTTATTTTACAGTATAATGGGCATTTATCAACCATGATATACTGTATTTTAATTAATTTTTTACTGTAAAACCTACTCATGTTTTTTTTACAGTTATCGTATGTAGTTCTGTGATACAGTTATTTACTGTAATTTTACGGTATCCGTTTGGAAACTTTGCTGCCAGTGCTTTTACTGTTTTTTTTGTTTTTTTTTTTACAGTTTTTGAATACTGTAAAATTACAGAGATTAACCTGAAAGGAATCTGATTTTTAATGTTTTTTGACATAATATGTATGTTATTATACAGTATAATCGACATTTATAAACTATATTATGCTGTATTTTAATTAATTTTGACTGTAAAAGGTACTCCTGTATTTTTACAGTAATTGTATGTAGTTCTGTGATATGGTTATTTACTGTAATTTTACGGTATCCGTTTGGAAACTTTGCTGCCAGTGCTTTTACCGTTTATTCTACCGACTGTGTACCAGGGAAATCCGAGGAAGAATGTCTGCATCCTAAGTACCGTGCACACAGGTGTGGGCACCTTTAGTGGGGCGAAGGCAAAACCAGAGTCTGTGATTTACTATAACGCCAAGTACGGCGGGGAAGCCTCGGACCAGATGCGAGGGCGTACTCTGTCAAAGGCGGTACAGAAGATGGCCAGTGGCGGTCTTCTGTAACAACCTGCAATCAGTAGGCGATTTGAGGGGGGATGAGAGGAGATGCCGTCCCTTTTGTTAGCAAAATTACCAAAAAGCACCCCCCTTGTTAACCTGCCATCACTCTCCGTCCGCTAGTAGCAGATAGTGTGTTACAAATTACAAGTGGTCGCGATCAACTCCGACGCACAGTGAAGTCAAGCCGGGCACGGCAGCTTAGCGATCCGGCTGCCCGGTTTCTGTTTGACGAAAGCTGCAACAAGCTGCACAGCGCAGATCATGCCAACAGGATGTTAGAGACACAGGAAAGGCATAGAGCATCCGGTCAATTTTCAAAAATAAAACGCCCTGTATAGACTCCTGATTTTATAAAAACTAAAAACTGACCAGATAAACAAAAATTTGCTGTTTATGTTCTTAAACCAAAATGTTACTTTTTGTAAGTGTTTTTAGTGTGTCTGTTCAGAACATGGTGGCTATGTTATGTTGCCAATTGTCATTTTTGTGCTGGTTTATAGTTTAACTATTAGTGAGGTAGCTGTTACATTTCCTGAAACCAGCTGTTTTATCCCCCATTGAAACGCACTCTGCTGGGCAAACTGCGTCATTACACCAATTTTTAATTACCCCAAGCATGTTTTTCTTCATTATACTTTTTGAATATAAGGTTTTAAAACCTTATAAATTAGCCGGTAAATCGATAAAGGCAAATACAGATATGTCGATTGGGCTCTGCTATTTTGCACAATGTTCATTGCGTGTCCTTCAAGGAATTTAGACGATAAAAAATCCCAAGGGATCATGTGGGTCATGTAACTTAAAAGAACCCTGCTTGAAGTGTATTGTGAGAAACATGAGAAAACCCTGCCTGAATAAACTCAGTCCACTCCATACAATTTAAAGATGTATTTACTCATTACTTTAATACAGTTATAAAAAGACAAGTGTAGTAGGGAGAGAAGGAATATAACTGGATAAAATGGAATTGTAGAATTAGAAATGTCACGTTATGGTTAAAGTATCCTGCAGCAATGTCCTTTGGGAGGTGTGCAGGTGTGTCGGGGCAGGGTGGTGCTCCCATTGGGCCATCCCCCTTGTTAAAAATTAACAAATCATCCACTGCCTGCAATCATGGAATTCTGCAGCGCCTCTCTGAATAAGAATGGTCTTTATTCTGTCACTGCTTGTGCCTTCCACAATGCCGGATCCGTAGTCGTCTCGTACCACTCCTGCATTTCTGGTTCAGCTTCGGGGGCCGCCGGTCCTAGCAGCGTTGTCACTGGCAGGTCCCAGCTGTCATCCGTGGCATCATCCGCAGCATTGTCCGCGGGATCACTCACGGGATCATCCGCGGTATCATTGGCCTCACCACGGCCGTCAGGCGGGCCCTCAATGCTGGTCAAAGATGCGGGTGGGGCCACCGATGAACAGGTGTCTGTCAATGTCTCAGTCGAGGGCGAGGCACCCCGCTGTGGATGAGCTGGTGAAGTGGAGGCATCTGCCGGGTAGCGGTCCTGCTCTTCACTGTCGCTGATGGCGTCAACATTCTCATCCTCTACCGCTGGCTCTCCACTAACCTTTAAGCTCCCACAAGATTTAAAGTTAGATGCGGTGAAAAAGCTAGAGATGGTGGGAATGCTCTGCCGGAGTTGCGAATGTCTTTTATCCCTCTCCTGTTTTGCTTTTAATGTAGAGACCCCACTCTCCTACCGCTTTAATTTTTTTTCCATGATCTTCCTTTAAGACTAGTGAGGTGTCTGGATGACAACACATTCAGATTTTTGAGTTTACTTAGTTTAGACTGAACCATAATCAATTGTTTCTCCTTATGTAAGTCAAGGAATGCAGACAGAGTGGGACCCACAGCCCCAAGGGGTCTAGAGGGGTTTTCCAACTGTGTCAGTGTGAAAGGTTAGCTATCATAAAGTACTAAAACCTGAGGTTGGCCCGTATGCCAAATGGTGGGAGATGCCCAAACATTTATGTTCTCATAGAAGGATAGAGGGGTCAATTTGGGGAGAAGACCTTAGGGTGACCACAGCTGAGCTAGATTAGTTAGGGTGAGGAGCAGGGAAACAGGCCAACTCCTCTTTTTGTTTACTGGCTAATTTCCCAAAATGACCAATTAGAAGAAGTGGGTAGGTACTGGAAAGGGTCTCAAAAACCCTTGCACAGGAAGAGACAGGGGGGTGGTATTTGGTGGATCTCCAAAGAGTTGGATTTCCAAGAGAGCAGAGGGCAAAGCATTTTGGCATGGCTTTTGCCATAGATTGGAGAAAATCAGAATGCGGCCGCTTCTGATCCGGACGCAGGGCTCAAGGTCTGTTTCAATAAAGATTGCTCTACTATTCCACTCAGCCTGCCTCCGCAGAATTCTTTTATCAACATACTACACGCCGACACCTTTGAGGACGAAAGCCCAGAAACCACAGGTGGCGTTGTCGGCAGGATGGCTGTTGACAACTTGGACACACGACAGGGGTCCAGAGACTGACTTTCACCCCAACTGGCCAACAAGGTGAGCATTTTCGCTCTGGGGGTCAAACTCAGGCCCTGGATGGGACTGTGTGTGTTTTCCAATATCTGTCAAGCTGTAAATTACTAAAACGAGGGGATATGGGCAAGAGGTGTGTAGTTTGTTGATACGGTTCTGTCTAAATTTTCTAAATTAAGGGAAAGAGAAACTTATGTGGTAGAGATTTATGGATTAATTAGTAATACGGTGCTGATGGTGGCAGGCCGGTGTCAAGCCTACATCCTCATAAGTCATGCGTGAGATTAGTCACTATTTCCTATGCACTAAGTTTGCTCAAATAAAGAAGTGAAAAAGAGAAGAAACAGAAAAGAATGAGAAATAGTAGAAATAGAAGTAAAGAAGTGAAGAAAGGTTAAGATAATATAGGGAAAGAGATTGTAGACAATAGGGAAATAGACGAATAAGTGAAATAAGTGATTAGAGAAATAAGTGAAAAAGAGAAACTGCTTTGGCCGCAGTGGCTGTACTGATCATCATGGAGCAAAAAGTAACAGGCAGGCACCAAGCTTATACTATTGTGAGACTTGCGTGAGATCAGCATCATTAACGGCATGGTTAGTTGTCTCAAAGAGTAAAAGAGAGTATGAAAAGAGTATGAAAAGCCTGGCCAGGTAGAAAAGATAAGTGATGAAGACCACAAAGAAAATTAGAATGAGAGAGAAATGTTATGTAAAATCAAAATTACGGTGTGACAATAGAAAATTTGACAAGTCCATGGGACGCTCATGGACTCTAAAGATAAATAATGTGGTGTGGCACTTGGTGGGCTGTTAGAGACGGTTTACCGTACTCTGAGTCCAACGAACCAAGTTGCAGTAGGTGTAATGTGCACGAGCTCTGGTTAAATTCAGCTGAATAAGTGTTTGTGAGTAGAAGGAAAAAAGAAGCTGCCGGCCCGGTGGTGTTAAATGTTCAGTGTTGTTTGTGCTTATCGTGTCCTCTGACGTTGTGTGTGGAAGTTGAGATTCAGCTAAAGTTGAGTGAAAGCTGATTTTTTGTCCAAAGAATGAATATAAGTAATCCATACATGCGCATTATTAGAATATATCATATACAATGCACAGGTATTGTATTTGACCTGTTATATAGAGATAAAAGTTAATAGATAAATCAATAGAAGAATAGTATAAAGTGGGGGATTTTCCATCTAAATTCTCAGTGATGTGATGCGATTAACGGAGTTGTACTTTTGCCCCGCAACTGAGAAGGTGACAGTTTGAGTCTCATCACTGTCACATTTTCTGAAATGTGGATAAGTGAGTGAAAAAAAAAAAAAATAAATAAATAAATAAAGATTTAGTAAGACGGTTCCTTACCCTCGATTCAAAATTAAGTAGTATGCTTTAGATGTGTTTTTACCTTTAGCTAGAGTGGTCACTGCAAATTAGAAGTAGGCCTTAAAGGACCTGCCTGATAAAATATAGGTGAACTGAAATTTGAAAAAAAAAAGAAAAGATAGAACTATGCAGGACTTCACATAGAGGGAACATTAATTGGCTGTATAACAAGAGAAATGAAAACTTAGTGGTATGAAAATATACCTATACATAAAGTTATTATTTATATGCATGGAGGCACTATTAATCACATAAAAGAGAAAGAGTATAAATAATAACGGAAAATAATGTGGAGAGAAGATGAAGAAAATAAGCAGGAAATTGATAGAAAGTTGGATATAGGATTAAATACACATAAATGATTTGTGTGTTAAAAGCAATGCATCCTAGTTGAATTTGGATCGGAGGGATCCAAGTGAGTGTTTTGTCACTAGCGAGCGTTGTATGAGTAATTACCAAGGGATGTCTTTTAATTTGGTTTAATGGGGAGGAGTTCAATGAATACGTTGAGAAGGCACTCGTGGACATGCAGATAATTGTTTATTTGGTCGATTGATATAGCTGGTCGAAGTATGAAATTGTTCATTTATTTACTGCAACTTCCACATGTTAAAGTGGGAAGCCCTAATACGAAGGAAAGGCAGTTTAGTTAGTAATATCTTGAGGCCTAAATATTAGTAAAAAGATTAAAAAGTAAAGACATTTGACGCCAAATTTGAAAACATAAACTGTAACAGATCTGAAAATAGGAGATAGCTAAAAATGCATGCTTGGAGTAGTGCGATGAACATTGAACCGAAGTACTGACATGATTGAGTATTCAAATATATTGGGGAATTTTGGGTAATCCTAAAGCCGTTTAGTTAGAGATATATGTAGCAGAGTGCAGATATTTTCCTACAGAGATTGAAACCAAATTATACTTATTGATTTTGCTCTAAAACACCTCCTTAGAGCAAATGATTAAATTGAAATTAATAAATGATAGTTGTTGTGAGTCTAGCAATATGTTTCATTTAAGGCGTAGTTTTTGACATAAGATGCCTATTTGAATGTTGGCAGATGAAGGGTTGATTTATGATTGACAATAAGCTGTGGCTCTCTGTGGTTAAGAGGAGTTCAGGGTGCGCGTGTCCGCGGAGCGGAGAGAGAGGACAGAGAAAAAACAGCTGGTGTGTGAACGTGCGGACACAGAGACAGCGTCACTGCGAGTGGGTAGTAACTCCCCCTCCCACACTTAGATACAGATAACCAATATAACTGTTTGAAGCTCTAATGATTTTATGTTTGAGTTTTTTGAAATAAACTGGATCCGCACTAATGAAATAATGATGATGTTAAAGGAAACCTGGGCCATGTTAATGTTATTTGGATGATAACGAAGTGACATTTTTGGCTTGCACTTGGTATGGACAACATACTTTATTTCTGTTTTTCTTCCTTTGTCTATACACCGGGGACGCGAGAGTCCAATGAAGAAGGCATAACATCTAAGGTCGGGGGATGGACAAGAGTCACCAGACACCGTTACATCTGTTGGTGTCATCTGCCTGTGGGACCCACACTAAACTTGTCAGAAGGACATGAACGATGAGGAGATTGGCGCAGACGTCAGAGATAGTTTGTCAGTTCTCAGAGGGAACTGGTGAACTTCTATTTTCCTTGACGCATCCCATGCATGACTCTGATGATAGTCAAAGATTATGAACAATAACATGTGGGAGAAATGATGACAGAATTGGGAGATGCCCCCTTTGCTCCAACAAAAAGAAAACTCTGCCATTTGGGAAGGAAAAGACCAGAGGTCATAAAAATCATGATCTCCACCCACAGACTGGGACAATCACAGACAGTACAAAAGACACACAATTCAGTGTTTAGTGTCAAGTCAGAGGCGGGTCGCCTAAAAGAAGAAATGTTGCGACAGGTTCCAGAATGTTTGTGGTTACAACACACCACTGACATTGGACTCATGAAATCAACCTGCCCAGAGCTTGGCCTCCATGGAAGACCCAGTATTCACTGAAGGAAGAGGCGATCCAAGGGGATTTCACCACACATTGAGGGGCTGCTACAAGCAAAATGTCCTGAAGATAACTCAGGATCCCCAGAGCAAGACACTGATGTTGCCTGTAAAGACATCAGACGACTCTTGTCTCTGTGCGCGGTTTACGAGTGGTGAATGAAGTTGTGGCTGACTTTCTAACAGATGTACCTGATCCACATGCCTTGGTAACTTGGATTCCTCCAAAAGCTATGTACTTTGCAGTGTTAGATTTGTGTGGGACCTTCTGCAGTGTTCCCCTTAGTGTTGAATCCTAGGAATTGTTCGGTTTTACATACAAGAAAAAACATCGAGACATCTTGCACATCATATGCCTAATTTAGCAGTGTAAATTAAAAGACGACATATGAATTGAAAAGTTCTTACAGGTCCAGATCATACTGGGAGATTGGAGGGAACTAAAATACCAATATTGAAGAGGAAAACAAGGCAGAAGAAATCAGTATGAATGTTCAGGTTATGAAATATACATGAGAAATAAACGATAAGTAATTGGGTAAATAAAATAATTACAGCAATGGGTAGATAACTGTAAGCAGCAAGCTGAGATGTGCTTAAAGGGGTAAAGCTGAAAATCAGTGTGTAATGGACAAAGACTGTCATTTAGAACTAGACCACATAGGCGCTTTGGCTGTTTTGTATGTAAAATCTCTGAGTTGAGCTGTGGCTTCATAACCAGCCTGTTAGACCAGTTTACTATTTGGATGAGTGAGCTTTTATTCTTCAAAAAAAGAGGTTCCACAGCCAAGCTTCGAGTGTA
Organism: Diplodus puntazzo; assembly: GCA_963678695.2. Lineage (NCBI taxonomy): Eukaryota > Metazoa > Chordata > Actinopteri > Spariformes > Sparidae > Diplodus > Diplodus puntazzo. The sequence continues at coordinate 37,583,573 of OZ023157.1, read as the reverse complement.
AAATAATGAAATATTCTATAGGAACATGGTAAAGGCAGGTCATGATAATTTGTAGAATAGCATAGGCTATAGGAATGGGAGGATGTCATTTTAGCAAGACGCATCACAGTAGATTTTGTTGAACATTTGCCAACCCCAGAGGATCAGGAACCACTAGCGGTGTCGAGAAGCAAATGGGCAAGCCCATGTTGCAAGGGGGGAGGTTAAGAAAAGAAAATTCCAAAAGAGTAGTGTTTTTTGGCACCATACCTACTGGAACAAATTGATCATGTTACAGGCAGATGTACAAGTTGTCTAAAAAACGATGTTAGGAGAAAGGTGATGGTCCCTCGGGGTTATATTGTGACTCCAGAAGATTATATGTGTGAGCTAGTTAGGGACTTTGTTGATATGATAAAACCAATTGAAGGTAAAAGTCATACATGGTGTAGGTAGATTTTTGCAAAGGCCTGGCGTTTGTTCTACAAAGCAGAGGGATGCTCAGTCTGTTGCCAAGTTTTTATGTTGGGAGGTCATAAGTCAATGGGGGCTTCCAGATCACATATTTACAGATAATAGGAGAGAGTTGGTGGATAAAATTGCAAATTTGATTTGACAGAAATCGGGAATTCGACAACATGTAGGAGTGGTTTATCATCTCCTCAAAACCAAGACATCTGCGAAAATTTATAGGGTCCTGAAAGATGGCATTGTTAAAATCTGCCAACACACAGGCCTAAATTGGGTACTGGCGCTTCCGCTCACATTGATGGCGTGTTGCTCGAGCAAATTACGAGAGAAATTATCCCCTTTGGAAGAAAAAATGAAGGTGTACATGGGAGTATATTCACGTATGTCTCCGACAGGCAAAAGTAGAGAAGGCGTTAGAGAGGCTTGATGTGCAAAAAAGAATCAGAGGGGAACCTAGAGAAAAGGTGTTTGTAAAGGAGTATAGAAGGAAATAGTTCAATGGCCACAGGAGGGTGAAGATTGAAGGAAATTATGGCCTCTTTCCCTCTATATGTAGAGTATAGTCAGAAGACCAAGGAGAATATAAGTGTTCTTATTAGGATTTACAACTTGAGAGCGAAAGAGAACAAGACACGTGGTCTAGGTCAATCTACAGGATCAACAGTGTGAGTCTGGTGACATTCAGTGATTAGTTTACAGCCTGCATGCTGTAAAATGGCCGTTGCTCAGAACGAAGGTGTTAAACAACCCACTTGGCTAAATAGACTACTTAAAGTGTTTGTTTGATGAGATCCAGTGTATGAGACGGTTAGAGTAATAGTGAAGTTTGTGGGAATGATAAGCCCATTGGAAGTTTAGGCAAATCTGTCTTGGTGAGTCACTGAAACATGAGGAATGAAAGGGGAAATTAGGGAAACTGTCTGACCTTTTATAGGCACTGCTGAAATAAGGCCAGACGAGTGGAGTGTTGCCACTGAAAGGTATAAGTAAGTATAGAGACTTTAAGAAGGTGAGAACATCGAGCAGTACATAGATAAGAACACAATTAGATATAGATAATAATGATGAGACACACACGTACACATAAACAGTGATTGGTCACTAAAGACTGAGCATTGCTTTTAACATTATTTGATAGTTTGAGGGCCTTAAGCAAGATTTTAGTTTGGAAATAATAAAAGATGCAAAATGTGTTATTGCCCCATCAAAATAAATTTGTAGAGCATGTAAAGAAAACATCCAATCAGCCCTAAACGGTTGAAGTCATTGTTCCTGACATTCAGTCCATTATAAATCAAGGTGCCATTGTTGAATTGCTAATCTCGCCATGTATTATCTCGTCTGAAAATAAATCAAAGGGGGGTGGAGTTGATTAAAATATCCTAAGGTCCTAAATGAAGCTGGTCAGCATCTATTAGATGGTGTAATATTAATGTTAAAAAATTCTACCAGTTATTGATTTAACAAATTTATATTCTAGCATTCCTGGTTATCTTGACTCACAGTTCTGGGTTGCTTTTATTATCAGTGGTGAATTTTATTCTTGGATGCGGATGCCATAGGTTTTCCTCTCTAATTATCTCTGTTTGCTGTGGAACTGAGAGGGGAACATTAGTGGTCATTGTGTGATAATGCACACGTTTGGATGTGAACAATGGTTGTGTACAGGTATTCCTATACAGGGGCATGGTTAAAACTGAGACAAGGTCTCTACTTTGTTTTCTGGCTGAAAACAGTCCTAAAGTTTTTGAAGGACTAGTTGCAACTTATTCACAAAATTTAAGGCGCTATTATACTCCGGAGGATTGTGAATTGGGCTCTGATTACATCCAGACAATCTTGGATGATCAAAAATTGTGAAAGAAAGAAAACAATTGCCTTATTGGATTTAACAGGCTATTCTTGTCCATGGATTTATAATTTTGTGGAGATCTCCCAACCAAGACTGACGTTGACTGACTTGTGAGGCAGAGACAATCTGTACTGACTTAACTATACCGACTTAAATCAAGCTTGATGCATTTGTGTTTAGGCCTTCCAAATTATAGATATCCTTGAAAAACTACTCACCTAATCAAAGCATGAGTGTGGAACTAACAAAAATATTACTAACAATGTTGCATGTTACTCTGAAATGACGTAAAGTCCTTAACCCATTAGTTTGCTTCCTGCAGGTCCGGATGGAGGACCACATCCATATCGGGAAGTGGCCGATACTTCCGCAAACTAACAAAACATTATTTGATACACCCCTCATTAACCCTAACTCGATTTTCTTTTCAGATGATTTTGCTGAGAAACTTCTGACCGATGGATCGCCTCATGTCTCATAAGCAATATGTAATAACATGTCTGATCAGACAGCTGAAAATGTCAATAAATTGAGGTTTTCCTTTCTAGGAACAGGGAAGGACGTCGCAGTCAACACTAAATTTCAAATATCATAAATGTCTACCTGTTTGTGTATACAAATATGACGTGCATGCAGGTTTTGCTGACCCAGTGCAGCTCAAAAGGCAGCTGCTTTTACATCTCTCCCTCCAGGAACAAGAAGTTGGGAGTACCAGAGCACCAGGGAAGATGTTGGGAATGTCCTTGTAGGCAATGAATAAAAAGAAAGATTCGGTGACACCGATTCTCAACAGGGTTCAGAGGCAGCAGAATATACTGTTCCAGGGAGTTTAAGCAAAATACAATTGAATAAAAATGTTGTTTGATGTATGTTATTTAGTTTGTGGATGAAACAACAGATGAGTCGTTGATGACAAGAACAGAGAAAAGCAGTAGCATTGTCAGGAGCAGAGATGTCCAAACTGTTAATGGGGATCAGTAAGACATTAATGCAAAATTAAAGATTGAATGTAAGAAATAAAACTGAAACATTTGAAATTTGGAAAACGTATGATATTGAAGAAATTGGGGTTATATAGTGGTAATTAAGTGCTAATTTTAGACTACATTAGGAGATTAGTATGACATGACAGATGTGTATGAGTAGATATACAGGACATGCCATACAAAGCAAAATAGAAGTCAAGGGGAGATTAATTAAAAGCTGTTAATGATCCTGGAGTTGGATTTTGGACATGCCTGATCTAGAACACACAACAATAGTGATGGACGTTGTATTCATAATATATAGTATCTGATTTTTATTTGCAAAGATAGTGGTTGGTTTTCTCTTCTCAGGATAACAGCAGAGAGATTAACCTGTCCAGGGACAGGATGGGAACAGGACAGGACTGAGAGAGAATTCATCGATTCATTAGAGGGCAATGCTGCTGAAGAGCGAGAATCCGGTTGATTTGTTGTGTTATATAGAATTAGACACATTTCTATGTTTTCATAATATGTATATCTATATTTCATGATGTGGAAATTGTTGTGTTTTGTTGTACTCCTATGATAATTGCAAATGTACTAAGGAATGAGCAATAACCCTAATGATATAATACTCTAATTAGATTTTACCCTTTATATCATCGCATAGCGATACATACGTTTTAATAATATTTGAAAATAGGACCTGTGAAAGGTTTGGAGTTCAATGGCCGATTGGTATATGGTCATTCAATTAGAGGATTAATGATAATTGGTACTTGTAAATTAAAAAGGATTGTCCTTGTCTAGATTGGCCTGAAGGCGTGGATTTTCAATAGTTGATTAGTAAGGTTACCTATTTCTTTTTGATATTCCTTAGAGGGGTAGATTTTTGGAATAGGATGCAACAGCTGATTTGTGGGATTCCCCTACAACTATATCTGAGAAGCGATAAGCAAAGATTTGGACGGTAAGAGGTACTTCTCAGAGTTTACTGAAAAGAAGTGTACCTTTTTTATCCAATCGCATGACGGACGCAAGTGGAACCGTAATTTTAACATGAATACTTTATTTGCACTATAATAACAGGAGTGGATGGGCTTACACTGCATGAAAAGTGGGATTTTCGTCCCCGTAAACGTCCGAAAATCTCCCTAATTTTCGGCAGTTAACGGCAATTTACAGCCTGCAAACGCCGCGTTCGCTGTGCCACAAATTGTCGGAAACGAACCATGACGTCAGTGGAGCTCCCGGAGGTGCGAACGGCTCTAATTTGCATATGAATCGCAGCGAAACCACGCCTGCTCACAGAATGTGTGGGCTGGATTGAATATCCTCCCTCAGTATTGGATGAAACCACTACTTTTAAACACGAAAAATCATTCGTGATTGGCTGGCAGATCTGTCACTATTGGTCAACCTGAGTCATTATAAACGTAAACCCCACCCCATATATATATATATATATATATATATATATATATATATATATATATATATATATATATATATATATATATTTTATTTACTTACTTTCTATTTATCAAATATATTCATATAATATATAATATTCATCAAAGACATGAATGAATTTATTGAGGAAAGGAAAATGCCAGGAAGGTGTTGTTTATTCAAAGAAAGAGCTTTATTAACACAAACACATCACAACTATGTACAAAATATAATCCGCCCACACAACAACAGGAAGCTCACTAGAAGCCTAAAATCCTGCAGCACCGTGAAGTGTCTGTCTGCCGCCTCGGAGCTGTCGGTAACTGCCGGCCTTCTGTCTGAATTCGGTCCATTTTGCAGACGTCGGTTGTCGCTCTGCACTTCGGAATCGCCTCTATAATCTCGACTGCAGCGCGGCACAGAGCTCGGTGAGCTCCCGGCTCCATCCAGACACCCGCCGTCTTGTGCCGTCTTCCCCCTCAGACATCAGGTCCATGGCGGCGCACTTTCAAAGCTCCACCTCATCCTCAGCTAGCTCTCTGTAAAAACAATCAATAAAGACGATCAGTACTGCGCGATGCACTGCGTATGGACGCAAGACATCTATTAATGCACCCGAATAATAGTCACATTGACCAAAAACGGATTTAATCTAACAACTCTTACCCTCTTTGTTCTCGAACGACTCCGAGCTGAACTCCTCACAGCTTCAGCCTGCGATGGAAGATCTGGTTGTTTGTACCTGAGGCTCCTGCGTAACGTTACTATCTTACAGGCAGCTGGAAAACAATTAAATGAAAAGTGGTATGAATAATGAAAACGTAAGTCACTGTAAAATTAAACCATGAAGGAGAAAACAGTAAACGTTACTTACACACGATGGCGTCATTATCAGCATCATGTAAATCTGGACTTGCAGACAGAGCTCCGAGCTAATACGCCTCGGTGTGATGCAAGGTTAGTCTGTGAAAACAACATGCTCGTAGCGATAAACCTCCGTGTCCCTCTGCGGCAGCGAAACGACATCCGTCGGCTACACTCTCCGCGGCGACCCGGCAGAGCTCCTCCCGTCAACACAGGCCTCCTCTCGACAAGGCCGGGCCGCTAACCGAGCTCCTGCTAGCCTAGCTTAGCTCCTGCTAGCTAGCTTAGCCGAACTTGCTTCGTGTCCAATAAAACACAAACACTTCGACTGCGATGGAGAGTCCAGCTCACACACTCAAGGCACGTCGTCCGAATATAGTTCACAGTCCGTTAGTGATAAAACACGACACTGACGGACACACACAGTCCACTGTTAGCTGCTTACGCCATTAACTCTCTGCTCCTTCTTCCTCGTCACTGACGCTCCGGTCAACCCGGAAGTGTAAAAACTCTTAGAGGTCATGAACTCTCACACGAAATAAGAATTACTTTAACTTCTTTTAAACATTCAGAACCCATGAAATTATATTTTAATGTCACACATTTTAAACAGAAATTATTTATATATTTCAATATCTTATTTATCTCATATGTCATGCACATTTTAACTTAACTGGCGCTTTATCTTTAACTTGGTCTCAGGAGAGAGAAAAAAAGGAATAAATAATCTTTTTACATAACATTGGCCATTGCTAATGACATACACAGTAATTAATCTAGCATATTTTAATTAAACAAATCAATTCAAGCTAAAATGTAAGAGTCTATAATTAGGCTATACTGAGCCTCATCTATTTATACCAGAGATTTTCTTAAAATGAAGTTAATACCTTTTAGGAAAATGTCACCTGGGGAAAAACTCCCCCTGCTACCCTGATTTGCATTTGTATAGCTCCCAGCATTTTCATTTACATGTTAAAGCCTCCCCTAGAATCAGGGGGAGGGGGGTCATGGGGGGACAACTGCCAAGCAAGGCCCACGGCAGTTTCCGACAATTTACGTCAGTTTTCAGTGTTGCCTGCAAATTGCCGTGAATTGTCGCAAACCTGAAATTCCACGACATTCTACAGTGCCGCATACTGACGAAAATCCCACTTTTCATGCAGTGTTATTGTTTCTGTGTGACTGGAATTGGAACCTAAACATATGACATCTTAATATAATTCTATGCAAAGACCTATTGCCAACCCAGGCCTGCACACTGCACCTGTACCTGGCACTGTTTTTTTGGTGGTTCCTGCTCCCCTTTCCTCCTCCTTCTCCTGTCCCTCCTCATCTGTCTCTTCCTCCTCCTCACTCCTATGACTGGCATTATCCTGTCCCTCTGCATCATCTCCATGACTGACACTGGCCTTGTCAGCTAATAATAACAGCAACAATGATAAACATTGTGGCACTTTTGCAAAGAAATCACAGTGTTAGAACACAAATACAATATAAAAATCAACATAACAAAAGCACCACACACACACACACACACACACACACACACACACACACACAGTAAATGAATTACTCACTTTAATGTATTTTTCTTGAGCTGGTAAAAATTGCTATATATTAATGTAGAAACGGAACAGAAAACAGGATGTATAGCCTATAGGCTATATTCAAATATTATCTTTTTAAGTTTTTAACACAGGCTCTCTCCTGAAATATGTTTTCTTTTGCATAAAGGAAATTTGTGCGTTTTTCTGGTCAGCCAGTAGGGATTTTATTTTTAATTCATAAAGCAGATTAATGATTTATTTAGGTTTAACAAGTGTTCAGCATAAAACACATTTAATCCAATGAGACGTTTGTTTTGCTTTGTTTGTTAAAAGCAAAACAAACCCGTCTCATTGGTTTAAATGCGGGTGTTGTGTTTTTGAGGCGTTTATGTTTTTAGCCCTGTCACTATGTGACGGACAATAAAGTTTTTTGAATCTTGAATCGTAAGCTAGCAACATCATCACTAGCAAACAAACATGTCGGTGCTGTGGAACTTCTTCAGAGTAAATGAGACGAGTAAAAGACAAGCCATCTGCAATCTGCAACGGGAGCATCTGCAAACAGTTTCAACACGACAATGACGTCATTGATCGGATCGGTGAATTAAGACATTACGGCCGATCTCACAAGTTGCACAAAATGCAAAATATCGGCGTTCCGATCCGATCGGCGGGCAGCCTAGTTCTGTGTGCCCTGAACACATCCAAAAACACAAACTAGAGTTCTCAACAGGCCTGAAAGTTACAACCCGACCCGTCGCAGCCCGACATAGCGGCACTGGGTCTGCTGCTGGGTCCGTGTCTTCACTGGCCTGGCTGACTGTAGCCGCGCTGACCTTCACCCCTCCACCACTAAAAGCGCTGTTAATATGGAGCATTTGGCTGCATCCTGTTTTAACCGTTTTTTCTTTTTTGCCCTTAATTTTTTCTTGTTAGCATGTTTGCCAATTTGAATTTCTCCCGCTCCTCTTTCTTATTGTTCTTTTATTAAACAGGAACATAACGGTTTAATGACTGGCTGAGCAGCGGAGCCAATCACATTTCATAGAAACAAGGATCGGCTCAAGTTGGGAGGGGCCGCTCGTATCCCCCCTTAATATGCTAAATATTAGATTGACCTAGTCTGACGTTCCACTCTGGCACCTGCGGCCGTTTTATGGGGTAAAAAAACGTTCTGACCACCGGCCGGTTCGGCCTGGAACAGGCCGGCCGGTTCGGCCTAGAACAGGCTGGCCGTTCGGGAATACTCCCGAACCTCCCTATGGCCAGCCCGCCCCTGAGGTCTACTCACAAGGAGAAAAAAAAGTGACGGAGGACTCTGGGAGCTCGAGGCCCCCCGGGCCGCGGCCCAGACGGCCCGGTTCGGGATCCGGGCTTGACCAAAACTAGGCGAGTGAGTGTGTTGACATTCAGTAACTAACGTTACAGCTGTGAGGACGACTAGTGGGACGCGTTTCGGCTCACAGCCGTCCTCAGCCAGACTTTCTGAGTGAGCACGCCGAATCTGCCTATTTTCACCATACATCGTGACCACCAGCATTAAAACTCAGGTCTTACATTTAAAACACGAGTGTGAAGTGTGAACACAGGCTCTGCAGCTGGATTTTACTGTTTATTGTGATTACAATGTTTTAACAATACCCAGTGTCACATCTAATGTTACATTATAATACTTGTCACTCCTTATCAACTGCAGCTCTTCACACCTGTGATTTATTCAATTTCTGTGATGTATTTTGTTACCCTTGTTGGACTCAAACACAGTTAGTTACTTCTAAACAATATCAAATAATCAGATTTGTTTTGGGTTTTTATTAAATTTGCTTTTAAAATTTCTTTTTGCTTCTATTAGACTAGCACATCTCATGCAGTGCCCAGCACCAGCACTGTCGTAATGCCTCAAAGGGTACATGTTGGCTGCCAGACGGAATCCATAACACTGGCATCGACTGGCACACAGTTGTCTATAAAAACTTTACAACCTCACGTCAAAAGTACAGGTTAGTCTGGGAGATTAATTTACATATAGAAAATTATAACACACAAAGCACAACACACGCTTCATTTATGTTTTTATTCATAAAAGAAGCAAATATTCAGTCCAGTTTTATTGCACGTTATGATGTCAATATCTGTTTCTGTGGATAAAAGGTACACAAACAACAGAAGTGAAGACCACAGATGTGGGAGTCAGCACAGTTGTTCCTGACCTTCCCTGGTCCTCCACTCCAACAAAACCATCACTGCTGCAGCCTCACCTCAATCTGCTGGAGGATGAGGATGATGAAAGCTCTGTGGAGGCTAGCTCATCTTTTGTGGCTCCAGAACCGCAAGACTCCACATACAACCCGGAAGAGTCAGTACTGTGTTAACAAAATCAACGGATGAGTCGTAAGTTATAACTTGTATTTTTTAATATTTGGGTTTTTGCTCAGCCATTATCTGCTTTTTAGAACTAGGCTCAATCATTAACAAAATTGTACTTTTAAAACATTATGTGACTTCTGATACATTTGATTGTCTACTAGGGCCAATTGTCTGTGTGCACATAACTTCCTGAAACTCAGAAGCTCTGTTATTTTTTGTGAGTTAGGATTGGATTGAACCAACAAAAATGGTGTGCTTGCTTGTTGCCTTTTGTTGCAGCAATCCAACCCACCTGTTTTAATCAGTTCAGTTCAATTCTGTTACGAAATAACAGAGCCTCAGAGTTTCAGGAAGTGTTAGAGCTGTGAATACCACAATTAATCCAGGTGTGTCTGACCATTGTTGTAAGGTCAGACACACCTACATTAGTCAGTTTGTCCAATAATGTAAGACAAGAAATGAAGGAGCTGGCTAAAGTTCAGGAAGTAGTGGAGCTGTGCATAAAGCCTATTGGCTATGGCAGAGGTATGGGCTCTTCAAATGCCCCTATAGTCTTCATTGTACATGCTTATGACTTCACTCTCTCAACATAGGGAAGACCCCAGCACCACTCATGGAGAACCCTTATCCATTCACAAAATACGTAAGCTGTTGGTTTTTGAAACATGCCTCATGGAGCTCTTTGAGAAGTGCCCATTGTGCAGCCGAGTTTGTGATGTCAAGAGGAACATCAGGGGAACTTTCTTTGCCATTGTCCAGAGATGTCCACATTGCCTCTACCAGAGACAATGGAAAAGTCAGCCAGTGATTGGTCACTCCACACCAGCTGGGAATTTGCAACTTTCTGCTGCAATATACTTCTATTGTGCATCATTTTTTAATGTGCAGAAGGTATGTCCAGGTACTTGTTTATAGTCAAATGTTTTTATAATTTCTCAACCACAGAAGTATGACAAGTTAGAGAACAAATGTTGATGCTCTTGATTCGCTGCCTAAGGTTGAGGGGTCACTTGCCAAGCCCATCATAGCAGTCCATTTGAATTAGATATGAAAAAGCCTGCATACAAGTGAGAATTTTATCTACAAATGCATTTTCATTATAATCTAAATTGTGAATATAGATAACTAATAAAATTGATTTTGTCTTTGATATTTTAGGTTTTCAAGGCCATGCAGTTGCAGATACACAGCTACAAACAGTTCAGAGTACACTGCTGCAACTTCATTGAGCCCGCTATGCTACATAAATGGACGACAGATCAGGCAGCCTTTTTGCAGCGGCTCAGCCAAGACGGGAGTGCCATTCTAGGTGGTGATATGAGGGCTGACTCACCAGGTAATTTTTTAAGTTTTCATGTTACAATGAAATATTACCACATAAATGTACACTTAACGCAACAAATATAAATGTATTTTTTGGAGAGGGTGAATTTCTAAACAATGCAAGTTTACCAAAATGCTGTACAAAAAGTGATTCATGTTTTCAGGACACAGTGCAAAGTATGGCAGTTAGACCCTGATGGACCTGAACAACAACAATGTCATCGACATCCAGCTAGTTCAGGTTACTGACTACATGACAGCAGTGTTACACCATTAAAATTTATGACTATATTGATCGGAACATAAAATGACCCTGTTTATAAGACGGCTCCCCCTTTTCAAGACTCATTTTTGGGAAAAATACTTTTTGAAGACAAAATCTGGTTCTTTATAAAGAAAATAATTCTATTTGAAAATGAGAAAATACAAACACTTTGAGAAAATTAAAGTTGTTTGTTTATAACATCTTTTTCATGTTTTTATTTTTGCCTAAAACAATTTAATTTCAAATTTCGCATCAAAACGGGTAAATGTAAACTCAGCTACTGGTTGGTTCTTGCTTTTTCACCTCACTCACCTGAGCACTCATGATTAACTTTAATCTGACATTATTCTTTCCATTTTATTATTATGTCTGTCTTAACCCTCTATCATGCTCACTTAGTGTTACCAGAAAATACTCTTAATGATTGAAAATCTTTTGGGTTGTGCTGTGAACATTTTGATAAGCTGAGAGTTGAGATAAAGATAATAGCCTTCACTTGTGAATTTAAAATCTTCTTATACACAACCCCTTTCCCCCTTTTACTTGTCTTGTATAACAGAGCAACGAGGTTGGTGGGAGCACTAACATGGAGAAAGAAGGTCTGAAATGGAGCCTTAAAGTAATGGAGGACTCTGGCATCAAGCTGGACTTTTTGTTTCTGATCGGCACCACCGCATCCAGAAATTCCTCACTGATGCCAAAATCACCCAATACTATGATGTTTGGCACTTTGAGAAAGGTAATTTCATTCATAGTTATTGCAGTCAATCAACATTTTAGAGGTTTATTCAGTCTGGACATATGATAATCTGATCAATATAAATATAATTTATTAGAAGTAACAAACAACATGTTTAGACTTTGATTATATTGTTTAGACTTTGATGGTGAAAAATAATTTTTTGGGGGGTCGGGGGTCATGACCTAAATATTGTTCATTTATTCGTAGGAATTGGGAAGAAACTAAAAGCCATTGCCAAAACAAAGGAGTGCGAGAAGTTTAAGAAATGGTTTCCCATGATAAAAAACCAAATATACTGGATCGCAGCTTCATCTACCTCTGGGCCTGAGAGAACTGCTAAGTGGACTTCTGTGATAATCATCTCCAGGACATCCATACACATGATGACCCCTTGTACCCCAAGTGTAGTCATGCCCCACGTGTGTCCAAGGATAAAGAGAAATGGTTGAAAGCAGGTGAGTACTCAAGCCGTAGAATGATTTCCTTATTGACTAGTAAAAGTTAACCGAAGTAGACCTTTTAGTGAGTGTTTTAAACGTATTATTATCGATGACATGATAAAGAAGTTGCTGGTAGCCTTGTGGTCCCATTTGTATTTTTTTCCTAAATTTCAGGAACACCCGTTCTCTATAAGCTGGAGAAGCTGTTCACTGGTAAGAGAGTCCTGAAGTATGTATCAAAGCTCAGCCCCCATCACCAAACGTCATCACTCGAGGCGTATCACTCAGTAGTGATACGTTTCGTTCCCAAAAGTGTCCCGTTTCTGGGAATGCTGTGCAGGTAAATATGAAAAAGGTGTCTCTATTTTTGTGTAAAAATTCTAAATGCAAGTGTATAAAAATTTTAAAATCAAAGCCCAACAAAATACCAAAAATGGCAGTAATTATATTTGACTTTTTCTCCCCAAAGACTACTACCTATCAGCTCTGCATTACAATGAGAATTCTGAGCGCCCACAAAAGCAGGCTGATGGGGAAACCCTGCTTCAAGCTTTACTGGCCAAGAGCAAGAGGGGGAACGTGCACAGTCAAGCCACTGAGAGAGGATCCGACATACAGTAAGTTTACATGCACAAATTTTTATTGCACACAAATAATTCAATGAGCTGGCGACTCGTTCAGGGTGAACCCTGGCCTACGCCCATGAGTAGAACTGGATTTGGCCCCAGTAAGCCCCGCAACCCCTCAGGGGGATAAAAAGCGGCAACATCCCGCAACCCTCACGGAAAAGCGGAAAAGAAAACGAATGAACGAACGAACGAACGAACGAACGAACGAACGAACGAAATAATTCAAACGTCAGCAATTATGCAAATACAATAGATAATATAATAACAAAAAATACAGATGCCAAATTTATCATAAAAATGATGTGAAATTACTTTTTAAAAATGCAATTCTCACACTTTTCAAACTTCCCCAGAACCTTGAAATTGACCAATCAAAAGATGAAAGACTTTATGAAGCCTTGCAAAATAAATTAAAAGAAAAAAATGAAAG
>OZ023157.1:37547741-37567741 GCA_963678695.2 Diplodus puntazzo | reverse complement strand
TTCAGCACCTTGTGTGTGCGTGCGCATGCATGGATGCGCACAAACAAATTATGATAATTATTAGTAATACTTCTACTACTACTACTTTAATTTCTAATCATTAGCCATATGTTAATTCATATCAATAGTCCGACAGTAATAATAATAGGCTTAATAGGTTACCCAACAGTCCTACATTTTTTCACTTTATCAAACACAACACACTGTCTCTAATATTGTACCTTTAGAGGGTAAATATGTGTACCTTAGGAATACATATGTGTACCTTTTGCTATTCTGGAACATTTATGTGCCTTTTTTACCCCCAAAAGGTACACATAGGTACTTTAAAGTACAATAATTGGCCCTATAGGCTACAGTAGGACAGAACTGTACCTTTAAGTACAGAAATGTCCCCCTTCTGTACCCCTATTTCTGAGTGTGTGGATCACTACACCTTGTTCAACAACCGTGCTGACTTTATCAATGCTGTCCAAAAAAATAACGACTCCATTGTTCATTCTTGATGCGGACTTTATGCCGTCATAACCGACTATTTCTCCGATTGCCAAACTGCAATCCTCCACAGAGCAATTAACAGTCGGACAAAGTTTGACTCCGTGTCTGCGTGTGAGCGTCTCCAGCCCCACGCTTCCAACTCCGTGAGTCGGCATAACTTCCAGCCGAAGCCGGTCGTTCCCGCTCCGCTAAAACTACAGCACAAAATACAACTGCAGTACAGAAGTAACAAAAAACAAACAAACACACAAATAAACATACAAAAAGATAGAAGCACACTCACTCGCTGAATCGCGCACCCACTCTCACCGCCTGACACTCCTCACACACTCAGAGAGAGAGAGAGAGAGAGAGAGAGAGAGAGAGAGAGAGAGAGAGAGAGAGAGAGAGAGAGAGAGAGAGAGAGAGAGAGAGAGAGAGAGAGAGAGAGAGAGAGAGAGAGAGAGCACCGCCAAGGAACTCCTGTATATCTTTCCCCACTTCATCCCAGACCCCCACCCAACCCACGACTACCATTGCCATGCTCACCCCACAATGGACCCCCACGTCCATACCCACCTCACCTTGGCCCCCCACCACCTCCTAGGAGTGCCACCATGAACACAACAGGACCACCACAAACATGGCAGCTAGACCTCCGCTCAGCACCACCATCACAGCTGCACAGGCCGCAGCTACATGAGAGAAGCTACGCGCTCAGCACCACCATCACAGCTGCACAGGCCGCAGCTACATGAGAGAAGCTACGCTGAAGCCCTCACTGGAGCTCCAGGCTCACGTGACATGATGGACATCAAACAAATGCTCACCCTCATCTGCACTCGCCTCACCGGCCAGGGGCCTGTTCTGCGAAGGGGGCTCAACATAGCCAGGCTTTGTGCTCATGATGCAGCTCAACAAAGCCCCAAGTCCCCAAACAGAGGTAAACGGTTCTGTGACGGTGGTTATCAACTTAATTTGCTAAGTCCGGCTCTCTGCTTTGTGCTCTGCGCGCGTTCACATAAAAGGGGGCGTTTGACGTCATATTATTCTACTTCCGTGCAAAAATGGATCGATCCCGGCCACATATTTTACTCAAGATGAGCAGATTCTTATTATGTAAAGCTATCAAGAATTCAAAGAAATCATCACGGCAAAAAGTAACACTGTCGCTGCCAACAGAGCAAGGGAGGGCTGCTGGCAGAAAACTGCTGACCGTGTAAATGCGTAAGTTAACGATGATTAATATTATGATCAATATTATATTAAGCCCTTCGTGTTTTAATTTCTGAAAGCTCAGCATTGTGCAACTTTTACATATTTACACTCATCCATTTAAGATATAAATAAACTTAAGCAACAACTATCTTTTTCATTTTTGAATGATGTCTATATTGTTTTCACATTTTACTGATCTCAGTTATAGAATGCGCGCGTGTGTTTTATTGAAAGCGAGGCTGAGTGTGCGCAGGCTATAAATGTTCTGTGTTTTTTTTTATTTTTGTATAACTGTGTCGGGATGAACAAGCAAATGTAGCTGCTGTCCCTGTACAATGACAATAAAGACCTTTTTGACTGTGAAAATAGCTCCAGCCTGTAAGATTTGTGTTTGGGCTACACTGCCCTACAGCGGGTGAAACATGGATCAGTTCATCAGGTTATTCATGGCCACATCAAAGAAATAATTAACTTTACTCATTATCTGTGACAAATAAATACTAGGTTGGCCTAATTAATATTTCATATTACATTTTATTAAGATATGGAAGCAGCAGTCGGACATGGCAGCTAGTGTGTGGATAATATACTGTATCCCATTTTATTTTAATATCATCACTATTTTAAGATTGCAGATTCTCAGTAAGAGCGAGAACCACTTTGCGGATGGCGCAACACGCAGTGTTCTTGCTCAGATTTTCTGCATCACCAACTGAATGTAAGTAGTTTGCCCGACAGTGAGCGCACAGCTTCTTCAGTGGCATCCTGACACTCGGCTCAAGAAGTGAGCAAATGTACCGTATTCCCTCGGCTGAAAATCTATATCGCTCATAGAGATTTTCATCGGGAAATGCCAGCGGATCAGCGCGATCTCGAAGAAGCCGCTCACGTCGTAGTGCTGCCCAAATTATTCTTGCTCCCAGGTCCACCGGGTTCTTAATGAATGGTGACGCCATCTCCGAATGAGTTTGACAGTGAACCAGCGGCGCTTTTATAGCCGATTTTAAGCCGAAACTTGGAACATAACCTGGTCGGGACCAGGTTATGAGCTAAGCATAAGTTACCATGGTGATCTAGCCGGGTTAAAAGAGAGCCACCTTCGTAGTACAGGAAAGCCTGGCTTTAGACTCAACATACCTCGCTAACCCACTAAACTGGCTTCGCAAAACACCCCTCAGGGGCCCTGGTGAACACGCACACACAAACAAACAAACAAACAGACAAACAAACAGACAAACACACACACAAACACACACACACAAACACACACACACACACACACACACACACACACACACACACACACACACACACACACACACACACACACACACACACAAACTGAACCCTGAACTGCTGTAAAATATTTGCTTATGAATACTGTTATTTGATCAATACTCATTAATATCAATGCAACCATAAGTTAATACTATTTTCATTTTATTTAGGGTTAGGGTTATTTTATTTATTTTCATTTTTTAAATTTATTTATTTATTTTTATTCTTTTATTAGTTTTTTTTTTTTTTATTTTTATTTCTATTTTTTTTTTTAATTTAGGTATAGAATTTCAACAAATTCTATAAATAAAACAATGTCTTACAATTCTAGGCATATAACCCATAGCTGAAAGAACGCATTTCCACTCTGTATAAAAACAACAACAAATTCAATAATTATATTGTAGCATGAAACGATATGAATCTTTTACAATCAGCCAATGGAACGTCCAAGGGCTAAGATCATCAGCCTTTGGACTAAAAAGCAATAACTCTGAGTTTACTGATGAACTCAAAAACTCGGACATCATTATTCTAATGGAGACGTGGGACAGAGGAGACTTGCCCACCGGCTGTCCTCCAGGCTATGGGGAGTTGACAGTCAATTCAAGAAAACTTCCTGGAGTAACACAAGGAAGGAACTCAGGGGGAATACTTATTTGGTTTAAAGCTGAATACACAAACTAATTATAAAAATTATATATGGCTTAAGTTAAAAAAAGACCTGACCTCCAATACCCAAAACATATTTCTATGTGCGATCTACATCCCTCCAGCCGAATCTCCTTACTTTAGAGACCAAACCTTTGCTGCTCTAGAAGAAGATATCAACCATTTCCAAACACAGGGAAATATCTTACTTGTAGGTGATATGAATGCACGCACAGCAGCAGAATCAGATACGACTAACACAAAAGGAGACAAATACATGAATAACAGAACTAACACCTGTCTAACTCTTCCCCCCAGAAATAATTATGACAAAATGACAAACAAACATGGGAAAGAACTACTGCAGCTCTGCCGGGTCCTCAGTCTGTACATAGTCAATGGTCGGATAAGAGGGGACTCTTTTGGCCGTTACACCTACAGCTCTTCTCTTGGCAGTAGCACAGTAGATTACGCAATAACAGATTTAGACCCTTTCTCTTTAAGAGCATTCACAGTTAAGCAACAAACCCCCTTTTCAGACCATGATCAGATTAATATATACTTAAAACGAACACACGCTAACCAACCTTGCTCCAATCCTAGTAAGCTATATAACATAACAACTCACTACAGGTGGGAGCAAAACAGATTACTTGAATATCAGGAGGCAATGAGCAGCCATGGAACCCAAGAGCATTTAAATGCTTTCCTGGCTCATACATATCCACACAGTAAAGAAGGAGTAAACGTAGCCACACAGCACATCAACAATATATTCCATTATGTGGCACAACAATCTAATTTACCCTTCCTAAAACAAAACCCAAAAAAGGGAAAGCAAGCAAAATGGTATGACTCAGAATGCAAAAACATCAGGAAAAAACTAAGACAATTATCCAATCAAAAGCACAGGGATCCAGAAAATCAGGACCTACATATTCACTACAGTGACACACTCAAGCAATACAAACAAACACTAAGAACTAAAAAAGAACAGCATTATAAAAACCAGGTGAACCTTATTGACGAATCAATAAACTCAAACAGTTTCTGGGACCACTGGAAGACATTAAACAAAAGTAATAATAATAATAATCTAGCCATTCAAGATGGTGATATCTGGATGAAGCACTTCAAAGACTTATACCAAACAACAAGTTACACGCCCAAATGACACCAAATACAAGAAAAATTAAATCAATTAGAAACAATCATTAAGGACTACCAAAACCCATTAGATTATGAAATTACTGAAAAAGAGTTGGACCAAAAGTTGAAAACCCTGACATGTAGAAAAGCCTGTGGACCTGACGGCATCCTAAATGAGATGCTTAAACACACAGACTCTAAATTCAAATCAGCCATTCTGAAATTTTTTAATTTAGTACTCAGAGTTGGCCATTTTCCTGAGATATGGAACGAAGCCTGTCTGTACTACTGCCTTCCTGCATCTGAGTCCTCAGTTTCTGCCAAGCCTGACAGAATACTCTGGCCAGAAATGGACCCAGCTGTTATCACTCTGTCTACAGAGGAACTGTATTAAAAAATAAAGCCTGTCTGTACTACTGCCTTCCTGCATCTGAGTCCTCAGTTTCTGCCAAGCCTGACAGAATACTCTGGCCAGAAATGGACCCAGCGGAGGCAGAACAGCTATCGGGAGTCCTGCGTGACCAAGAAGCCCGCATCTCACGCCAGGAGGAGTTCCAGAGTGCCATGGCAGCGCAGATGGGTCAGATCTCGGCTCAACTACAGGGACTGCTCGCACAGCCCCCTCGACCCACCGCACCGGCTCCCGTACCACCGACTCCACCTACTCCGCCCACTCCTCACTTTGGAGCGGGTAGCAGATTGGCTCCACCAGCTCAATACTCCGGGGAACCAGGACTATGTAAGACATTTATCATAGACTGTTCCATTCACTTTGAATTAACCCCCCACGCATTTCCCACTGACCGAGTAAAGATCGCCTTCATGATCTCGCACCTAACCGGGAGAGCCAAAGCCTGGGCGTCCGCTGAATGGAGCAGGAGATCGGCCGTCTGTAACACTCTTGGAGACTTTGAGGCGGCGCTAAAGAGAACCTTCGATCCGGTGGCAGACGACCGGGAAAATGCTCAAGAGTTAAGTGGATTAAGACAAGGCAAAGACTCTGTGTGTGATTATGCTATTCATTTTTGCACACTATCAGCTGAGAGTGGGTGGAATTCCACAGCCTTGTATGATGTGTTTTTTTAAGGGGCTAGCAGCCCTGATCTAGGATCTGCTTGTTCCCCTCGATTTGCCCGCAGGATTGGACGACCTCATCGCGCTCACCATCCGGACGGATAATCGACTTCGCCAGCTCAGACGACACCGGGGAGGAAGTACGGGCACGGCGGGAGGAGCACCGCTCACTACCGTTCCAAGCCGCCCGTTCACTCATGACGCCTCGCCGACCCCACGTCATCAATCCGCGACTGAGGGAGAGATCGAACCCAGCTGGGCAGAGCGCGGCTGTCGGAGGAGGAGAGGCGGAGATGGCAGTTGGAGGGAAGGTGTTTTTACTGTGGGGAAACGGGGCACCTTGTAACCACCTGTCCAACCAAACGAACCCCGACGGTGAGTTTAGTCGCAGCTGCAAGCTCTGTTTCACGCGCCTTGACCAAAGTGAAGGTAATGCACCACAGGGACACAAACCTCAATGCACTTATTGACTCTGGGGCAGATGAGAGTCTGATGGACTGGGGTTTAGCAGAGAGATTGGGGATTAAATCTGAACCCCTGGTTAAGCCCGTCAGGGCCCGCTCTCTCAACGGTAAGAAACTTTTTACTATCACTCACATCAGCGAACCCGTCCACCTGCACATTAAGGATCATGAAGAGGAAATTCGTTTTTTCTTATTTAGGTCCACCTCACACACACTCATTCTGGGCCAACCATTGCTGTTTCGCCACAACCCCCAGGTAGATTGGAGGTCTGGAGACATCATCAGATGGGGAAAGGACTGTTTAAGACATTGTATGGGCATAACCAGGGGCAAAGAAGCTGAGATTAACCTGTTCTCTGTCAACCCTACTACAGAACCTGAATACCCGGACCTGAACCTGGTACCCACCTGCTACTACCAGCTTCGGGAAGTTTTTAGTAAGTCCAAAGCTCTGTCTCTCCCCCCACACCGCCCATACGACTGCGCCATCGACCTGATTCCTGGATCCCCCATACCTAAGGGCCGCCTGTACTCTGTTTCCGGACCAGAAAAAGAGGCCATGAGAGAGTACCTCACCACGTCACTAAAAGCTGGTCTCATCCGCCCTTCATCATCGCCAGCTGGGGCAGGCTTCTTCTTTGTGGATAAGAAAGATGGGTCTCTGAGACCCTGCATAGACTATAGCCCACTCAATGACATTACAATAAAAAATCGCTATCCACTCCCTCTCATGTCATCTGTCTTTGACCAAATCCTACAGGCCAAAGTGTTCACTAAGCTCGACCTACGCAACGCCTACCACTTGGTCCGAATAAGAGAGGGCGATGAGTGGAAGACCGGTTTCAATACTCCGAGTGGCCATTACCTTTAACTTTTACAGGCGGTTTATCAGAGG
The DNA here is from genome assembly GCA_963678695.2 of Diplodus puntazzo. Lineage (NCBI taxonomy): Eukaryota > Metazoa > Chordata > Actinopteri > Spariformes > Sparidae > Diplodus > Diplodus puntazzo. Next base: position 37,560,535 of record OZ023157.1, on the reverse strand, counting down.
CTTTAGCGAAATAGCTGCTCCTCTTCATGCTCTTACCTCCACTCAGGTGCAGTTCCACTGGTCGCCTGCAGCGGAGAAGGCATTCCAGGATCTCAAGCTCCGCTTCACGTCAGCCCCCATCCTCACCATGCCGGACCCTCAGCGGCAGTTCGTGGTTGAAGTAGACGCATCGAACGAAGGGGTTGGAGCCATCCTCTCCCAACGATCGGAAAAGGATGGCAAGATACACCCATGTGCTGAAAGGAACTATGATGTGGGCAACCGAGAACTACTGGCGGTCAAGCTTGCCCTCGAAGAGTGGAGGCATTGGCTAGAGGGGGCCGAACAACCGTTCATAGTCTGGACTGATCACCGAAATCTCGAGTACATCAGAAAAGCTAAGAGGCTAAACTCTCGCCAGGCCAGGTGGGCGCTCTTTTTTAACCGCTTCTCTTTCTCTCTTTCCTACAGGCCGGGGTCCCGGAACGTCAAGCCAGACGCGCTATCCCGGTTATTCGACCCCGAGCCTGTTGCCAAGGAACCTGAAACCATCCTTCCACTAACCTGTGTGGTAGGAGCGGTCTCCTGGCAGATAGAAAAAGAGGTGAAGCAGGCCAATGGTGGGGTTCCATCACCTCGTGGGTGCCCAGATAATTCGAGTGTTTGTGCCGGCCGAGCTGCGCCCACAGGTGATTCATTGGGCTCATACCTCACTGCTTTCATGTCACCCGGGAGTTCAGAGAACGATGTTCGTCATCTCCCGGCGGTTCTGGTGGCCGTCCATGGAGCCGGAGGTTCGGGAGTACGTGGAGGCATGCTCAGTCTGCGCCCGCAACAAGACATCCTCCCGGCTTCGAATGGGCCTCCTTCAGCCACTTCCCATCCCCTCCAGACCGTGGTCAGACATCTCCATGGACTTCGTCACGGGGCTCCCGGTATCCCAAGGTAACACCACTGTTCTCACAGTGGTAGACCGTTTCTCTAAAATGGTCAAATTTATTGCCTTGCCTAAACTACCCTCCGCCAAAGAGATGGCGGAGGTCATGATGAACCAGGTTTTCAGGATTCACGGATTCCCCAAAGACATTGTTTCCGACCGGGGGCCCCAGTTCGTATCACGATTCTGGAGGGAGTTCTGTAGGCTCATCGGCGCCAAGGCCAGCCTGACCTCAGGATACCACCCGGAGGCCAACGGCCAGACCGAGCGCCTCAACCAACAATTGGAAACTGGCCTCCGGTGCCTACTCTCCCAGAATCCCTCGACATGGAGCAAGAACCTGGTCTGGGTTGAGTATGCCCACAATTCATTACCCACATCTTCTACAGGCTTCTCACCATTCAAATGTGCTTACGGTTATCAACCCCCAGTTTTTCCAGAGAACGAACGGGAGGTTTCGGTCCCCTCTGCCCACGCCATGATTCGATGCTGCCACCGCATCTGGGCAGCCGCCCACCAGGTGCTAATCCGACAGGGGGATCGGGTGAGGAAGGCGGCAGACCGCAAGAGGCGTCCTGCCCCAGCTTATCAGGTGGGCCAGAAGGTGTGGCTCTCGGCCAAGGACCTGCACCTTAAGGTTCCCTCCAAAAAGCTAGCCCCTCGGTTCGTGGGACCATTCCCTGTCACCCAGATCATCGGACCTGCAGCTGTGCGCCTTCGTCTGCCCCGGTCCCTTCGTGTGCATCCCACATTCCATGTCAGCCAGATCAAACCAGTCAAGGAAAGCCAAATGGTTCCGGCCACGACGGCCCCTCCACCACCCAAGGTAATTGAAGGGGGTCCGGTGTACAAGGTAAAGCAGCTGTTGGCAGTACGCAACCGGGGCCGGGGCAGACAGTATCTAGTGGACTGGGAGGGGTACGGACCTGAAGAGAGGCAGTGGATCCCTTCCCGCCACATCGTGGACCCCACCCTCATCGATGACTTTCATAAAAATAACCCTGGTCAGCCTGGGCCGTCAGGTGTCAGCCGTAGAGGGGGGGGGGGTACTGTCACACCGCGGTGAGGGATGTCCTGTCTTGGTTTTTTTTTTGTCTTGTGAATTTCATGTTTTATTTTGAAAAGTAACTCTCCTCTCGTTTCAGGTCACTTGCCCTTCCTCTTGTGTCACCGGTCTGTCGTCTTCCCTGATCCCTGATTGTTTCCACCTGTGCTCCCTCCCCTCATGTGTATATAGTCTTTGTCTTCCCCTGTCTTCGTTGCCAGAGTATTTTGTTCGTTTCGTCGAGTACGTCCAGCCTATCTCACAGCCTTGATCATAGCCTTGTATTTCGAGAAAGTTAAGTATTGTCAAGTTTTGTTTTTTGCATATAGTTTTCCTCTGTGGTAGAGTGATTTTGAGTTGGATACCTTTTGGTCAGAATTTTGTTTCGTTGTTAGTTCAGTTTCATAGCGTTTACTTTTCCTCCTGTTGGAGTGTTTTCCGTTCGTTAAAATTTCTCAGCCTTATTTAGAGTAGACAAATTTTCATAGCCTGTGTGCCTTCCTCCTTCGGGAGCGACTTTTAGTTTGAGTAATTTTTATAAACTTCTAGTTTCTTAAGATCAGTGTAGTTATCTCCTTTTTCTCCTACGGGAGCATCTTTTGTTCTTGTTGTGTTTTTTTTAGTGTGGTCCGTTGGACCTGTAGTGTTCACAGCCTGTTCTGTTATCACTCTGTCTACAGAGGAACTGTATTAAAAAATAAAGCCTGTCTGTACTACTGCCTTCCTGCATCTGAGTCCTCAGTTTCTGCCAAGCCTGACACAGAATCTTTCTTCCAGGAACGTGGAGTAAGACAAGGCTGTAACCTGAGCCCCACACTATTTAATATATACATTAATGAATTGGCAAAACAAATAGAAAATTCCCCTACACCTGGAATGAAACTACAGGACACTGAAATAAAATGTCTCCTTTATGCTGATGACTTGGTCCTGCTGTCCCCCACAAGAGAAGGGTTACAGCAACATTTATCACAACTGGAAAAATACTGTCAAACCTGGGCCCTGACAGTCAACCAACCCAAAACCAAAGTGCTCATCTTCCAGAAAAGGTCTAAACTACAGAGAAGCAACACCAGTTTCACAATAGGAAACAACCCTATCGAACAAACAAATCATTACACATATTTAGGACTAAAAATCTCAAACACAGGAAATTTTAGCTTGGCTGTGAATGAACTAAAAGACAAAGCAAAAAGGGCTTTCTATACCATTAAGAAATCAATAAACACCAAACTACCAATTAGAACCTGGCTCAAAATATTCAAATCAATCATCGAACCCATTGCATTATATGGTAGCGAGGTGTGGGGTCCACAAATTCAACAAGACTGGACAAAATGGGACAAACATCCCATTGAGATCCTGCATGCAGAGTTCTGCAAAAATATCCTCCAGGTGCAGAGAATAACTCCCAACTCTGCATGCAGAGCTGAATTAGGCCAATATCCTCCACTATTAAATATTCAAAAACGAGCCCTAAATCTCTGGAACCATATCAAAACAAGTGACCCACTCTCCTTTTCTTACAAAGCCCTATGCTGCCAGGAGTTGAACCCACAAAGGAGTCCCCTCTGCCTACTGGCCCTGAGGCTGAGCGAGCCATCAACCACTCAGGTCATTACACCACGACCACCTCAGAACATAAGACCCAACCAAATTATAATGAAAGAAAAAGAAAAATACATAGATTATTAGACAGAACTAATAGAATCCCAGAACAAAATGGAAACCTATGTAGCCCTAAACAGACAGTACACTGTGGCAGCCTACCTGACCACAGTGTCTGACACCAAACTGAGGAGAACACTGACTAAGTACAGACTGAGTGAGCACCACCTGGCAGTGGAGGTGGGCCGGCACAGACAGACCTGGCTGCCCAGAGAGGAGAGGTTGTGTTCCTACTGTGATCAGGGAGCAGTAGAGACAGAGCTGCACTTCCTTACTCACTGCAACAAATATGAAGGTCTCAGAGACCAATATTTTACAAAAATAATCAAAATATTTCCAGATTTCCTCAATCTCAGTAACCCAGAGCGACTTCCGGTCCTACTGGGAGAGAGGGAGGACTGCTGTACACTGGCAGCGAGATATGTAACAGCCTGCCATGAGCTCCGTAACTCTGTGAGCCCCCTGTCACGCATGGCTGATTAACCAATAATCAACATGTTATATATATTTATGTCTTATGTTACTCTTACCTACCTTCCATAGCCCCTCTTGTTCTCCATGCCCTTTTCTTTTACTATTGTGTATTTATTATTGTTTATTATTGTTTTATTCTTTATTATTGTTTATTCTGTCTATTTATGTTTATTATTACAGTTATAACTTGTATTAAGATGCTTTGGCAACATTGTATTGTATACAGTCATGCCAATAAAGCCACTTGAATTGAATTGAGAGAGAGAGAGAGAGAGAGAGAGAGAGAGAGAGAGAGAGAGAGAGAGAGAGAGAGAGAGAGATTTTTATAATCACATTGACATGCACAGTTATGTCATTGGTAATTTAATTTGTTTTCTAATTCCACATATTTAGATGCAGAACTAAAACTTACCTCTCATTGCCTCCAACGGGTAAATGGGCATAATCCTGCATATAAATGTTTCTTGCATTTTGTAATGAAAAAACATTTAGGCAGACAGGCTCTAAGCCAGGATGTTTTGCCATACACATGAGGGGAGTTTGGAGCTGGTTCATCCTTCTGAGCACCTGTGCAACAAAGAGAGGCAAGTGTGTGTGTGTGTGTGTGTGTGTGTGTGTGTGTGTGTGTGTGTGTGTGTGTTTGTATTATTATTATTTTAAAAGCACACTGGACTAGGGTATAGGGGTTTGTAAGATAGGATAGGAACATCCTAGAGACCTGAAACCAAGTCCTACCCCCCCATTAAACGCTATGGGCTTTCCATTGGAGCAACTTTGAAGTGGGTGGCACCTTCCGTTCAAAAGTTAAGCCCATTTTGAACATGGGCTTAACTTCAACAGTTTCATAACTCAGTCCAGGAAGGTGCTAGAGAGGTGAGTGGTGTCGGGTTTTGTTCATCTCTATGAGACCTTTCCATAGAGCCCATCCCGATTGGACCAGCGGTTCCGGAGACATGAACTTGACACGGTAATGATTTCTTCTGACTTACGTCGTCTAATAACTTTTGATAGGAACGTCGTAGGAAGACGAGTTGGTGCGTTGGATTCAGCGTGAAATTCTCTTGTGGATAGATGTGTCACTTGTTGAATTTGAACGGGCAAAAATTTCGATGATTTTCTGAAATTTCACCAAGTGTCAGATGGCAAATGGTATCTTCCAGGAACCATTTAGGAGCACGTTTTAGGCCATTTGGAGCCTATTTTACTATGGAAAAAAAAGCACCTTTTCTGACTTTTTCCAGAAATTTGCCAGTGTGTGAGACGGAAGGTTTTAAGCACATGAGGTTTTTTGTTGGGTTCAGGTCAGTCCCCACCTGGGTGAGGTCAGTAAACATGTCCAGGTCAGGGTTAGTGTTAGCCCGCCGAAAAAGAGGTGATTAGGGTAGGGTTCTTTCAACAGGGGATTAAACAGCTGGTGTCAGGAAATGTAACAGCTACCTCACTAATGGTTAAACTATAAACCAGCATAAAAATGACAATTACCAACATAATATAAGGCACCACAGACACTCTAAACACTTACAAAAAGTAACATTTAGTTTTAGAACATAAATAGCAAACTTACTTTTAATATTTTAACATTCAGAAAAAAACTAATCTCTGAAAAAACTTGAACATTACTGAAAATAAACATGTCGCATCTGCTACAGGTTTTATTCCGCCCTCCGCACGGCATCATACCATGAATGTATAGAGAGAACAAGATTTATAGCAGGAACGTTTCAGAAGCCTTTTGCCTATCCGACTTTGTTGATCTGGTAATTTTTCGTTTTTGTACAATCGTGAGTCAGCACACTGTGTTTTATTTTTTAAAATTGACCAGATGCTCTATGCCGTTCCTTTGTCTCTGACTTCCAGTTAGTGCGATCTGCTCTGTGCAGCTCTGTCCAGCGGATGGAGAGTGAAGTCAGGTTAACAAAGATAATGCTTTTTGGTAATTTTGCTAACAAGGGGGACTGCATCCCCCCTCAAATCGCCTACTGCTTACGAGTTCCCACAGCCGCCTTCCTCCTGTCATCTCTATACTCAGTGTGCAGGGGGGCATGTCAGTTACACTCACACTGACACCGGGCAGGTAGCAGCTGCAGCTGGGGGACATCTTTGCAGTACCAGTGATTATTAGCTTATATTTAGGTTATTATCTGTTTTTGAGGGGGTCCTTTTTCACTCTTATCCGTAAGGCATAGACAAAAACCCTATCAGTGGTGGTCTTGACACACGCTGGACAAAGATGAAAAAATCAAAAATCACAGCTGTTTGGGAGGCGTTTTCCCATTCATTCATACCGGGACATTTTGTCTCTGCTACTTCTCCAGCGTGTGTATCTGAAGAATGCGTGTGTAGTGCGTGAGCTAGAGTGCATGACATCATCGCTAGAGTTGAGAGCAGCTGGAAAAGCTGGAGAAAGAATTCTCTTCAGCTGAATTTGGATCCCACATCTTTTACTTTACATAGACAATGCAGCCATTTTAAACTCTTTCCGCCTTTAACTTTTCCCCTTACTCTACAACTTTTCGGCCTTTTCAGTCTTTTTTCACCTTTTTAAGCTCTTTCAGCCCTCTTACTCTACAGCTTTTTAGATATTCATCTTTCTGCCTTTTCAGATCCTTCAAACATTCAACTTCATGTTCAGCAATTAAAATGTTCAACTTTTTCAACTGTTTCAGCCTTTAACTTTTCAGCCTTTTCAGCTTTTTCAGCTTTTCAACCTTTTCAGCTTTTTCAATCCTCTTACTCTACAACTTTTCATCTTTTTCGGTCTATTTCACTCTTTTATCCCTCTTTCTCTACAGCTTTTTAGCCTTTTCAGTCTTTATTCACCTTTTTAAGCTCTTTCAGCCCTCTTACTCTACAGCTTTTCAGCCTTTTTAGATATTCATCTTACTGCCTTTTCAACTCCTTCAAACATTCAACTTCAAGTTCAGCAATCAAAATGTTCAATTTTTTCAACTCTTTCAGCCCCCTTCCAGCCCTCTTTAGCTTTTCTGCCTTGTCAGCTTCTTAAAATAATCATCTTTCTGCCTTTTCAGCTCCTTAAAACATTCGGCTTTATGTTCAGCTATCAAAATTTCACCTTTTTAAGCCCTCTTACTTTTTTACTTTTAAAATATTCATCCTTCTGCCTTTTCAGCTTTTTCCATACATTCAGTTATATGAGGAGCTAAAGAAACTGTTCAGCTATCAAAATGTTTATCTTTAACTTTTTATGCTCTCCCAGCCCTCTTAATCTCCTGCCTTTTCAGATATCCATCTTTCTGCCTTTTCAGCTCCTTCAAACATTCAGCTTGATGTTTAGCTCCTAAAATGTTCAATTTTGTCAGTCTTTTCAGCCTTTTCAGATATTCATCTTTCTGCATTTTCAGCTCCTTCAAACATTCAGATTTATATTCAGCTAGAGAAAATATTCAGCTATCAAACCGTTCACCTTTTTAAGCTCTTTCAGCCCTATGACTTTCCAGCTTTTAAGCCTTTTCAGCTTATTCAATATTCAGCTTTCAGGCCTTTTCAACCCTTTCAAATATTCAGATTTATGTTCAACTATAGAAATGTTCAACTTTTTGCGCCTATTCAGCCCATTACTTTTCAGCCTTTCTGCCTTTTCAGCTTTTTCAAATATTCATCTTTCTGCATTTTCAGCTTTTTCATACATTCAGCTAGTCAAACTGTTCAGCTATCAAAATGTTCACCATTGTTAGCCCATTCAACCTATTACTTTTAAGCCTTTCTGTCTTTTCCGCTTTTGAAAATTCGGCTTTTTCTGCAAATTCCCAGCCATTCAACCTATAGTTTTATGAATTTTCAGCGGTACATTCAGCAGATATCCGAAATAATTTCAGCATTCACACTGTATTTTTGCAGGAAATGCAAATTTTTCTAGTTAAGTACAGCCAACAACACGTCACATGATGAAAAGTTAGTATGTCCCAAAATTCAATGAAATATTAAGTGAAATATTTATCACAAACGCCCCCTTATTTCAACTAGTGCTAGCAGCTAGAACTAGTCTTATATCACACACATAACCAACTGTCAGGCCTGGGCAGGAAAGAGTTTCAGGCTTGGACAAAGGAGAGGACTCAGGTGCAGATTGGGAACAGGTTAGACAGGCTTTAATTCTGAAAATTTCCTGAGTCTTATTCAGAATAAGTGTCAAAACAACTTGACTACACACCCTAATCAGGTGGTAAGCATTTCGGAGATCTAGCTTCGTGAACACCTTAGCTTGTTGAAGCTGGTCGAAAACAGAGGACATGAGAGGAAGGGGGTAATGGTTCTTTACTGTGATATCGTTAAGAGGACTGTAATCAATGCAGGGTCTTAGGGACCTGTCTTTCTTCCCCACAAAGAAGAATCCTTCCCCTGCGGGTGATGAGGAGGGACGAATCAGGCCGGCTTTCAGTGACGTGGAAATGTATTCCCTCATGGCTTCTCTCTCATGGAGAAGCGCAATCATAGGGATGTTGAGGTGGGAGTGACAGGGCTCCCGGAGGTGGTGATAGGCAGGAGGAACCTGGTGCGTGGCACCGAGCTTGATTTCGTGACATGACTCACCACCTGGGATCCCTTGGCTGGACAGGCGCTGACAAGATGGCCGATTTCTCCGCAGTAAAAAAAACACCTCCCCTCCAGCTGCTGTTTTCGCCGCTCCTCCGGTTTAAGTCGAACCCTTCCCAGCTGCATGGGTTCCTCCTCCCGCTCGTTGCGGAGGGGGTGCTCGCCAGGGTCTTCCCATAGCTGCCGGTCTCTCGCCCCGCTGCCTTCTAAGCTGGACGAGCCGGTTGTCCGTCCTAATGGCGAGCGCGATGAGGGAATCCACATCAGCGGGAATTCCAGAGGAACGAGGAGGTCTTGTATAGGGGCTGCCAGCCCCTTAAGGAAAACGTCGTACAACGCTGTGGCATTCCACCCGCTCTCCGCCGCCAGAGTGCGGAAGCAGATGGCATAGTCACAAACGGACCCACTGCCCTGCTTCAGCCTGCTCAGCTCTTGCGCCTTCTCCCTGTCAGAGGTAACCGGGTCAAAAGTTTTAGTTAGTGCAGCCTGAAAGTCTTTGAGAGAGTCACAGATCGCTGAGCCCCGCCCCCATTCTGCGGAAGACCATGCCTTGGCTCTGTCGGTCCGATGTGAAATCATGAAGGCTATTTTAGCCCGGTCTGTGGGAAATGCATGGGGCATGAGTTCAAAATGAATCGAACAGTCAATTAAGAACACTTTGCATAACCCCGGTGCTCCTGTATACTGAGTTGGGGGAGCCCCCCAGTGCCTACTCTGTCGGAGCCTGGACTATAGCACCTGGTCAAGCAAGCTGTCCGAGCAGGTCTTGTAGCTGGGAGGAGAGATGGCCCATGTTCGCGGCCATGGCCGTCTGAAATTCCTCCTGGCGAACGAGACGTGCTTCCTGGGTGCGCAGAATCTCCGTCAGCCGTTCCGCCTCTGCTGAGTCCATTTCTGGCCAGAGTATACTGTCAGGCTCGGCCAAAGGAGAGGACTCAGGTGCAGATTGGGAACAGGTTAGACAGGCTTTTATTCTGAAAATTTCTTGAGTCTTCTTCAGAATCAGTGTCAAAACAACTTGACTACAAACTCTAATCTCGTCAAAGGACGAGGACTAAGAAAGCAAAATACAAGCAAGAAATCAATGGAACAGAAAGTCACTCCAGAAGGAGGAAAAACTCCTAAGTCCACTCGACTCTAGAAAAACCAACACTATGAACGTTACAAAATGAAAATCACTCATAAAGAGGAACAATGGCAAAAGGCTACAAACTTAAACTACACTAATCTGAATTACAAAAGGTACAAAGAAAGGATCGCTCCACAGGGAGGAAAAACAACAAGGCTATGAAATTAACTGCACTCAAACAAAACACGCTGACCAAAAAACTTTATCAAAATAAGATCACTCTTCTTCAGAGGTACAAAAGAAAGCAGAATACAAACGTGACGAAGACACTGTGGCAAGGCTATGGATCAGGGCTTGAGGTACTCGACAGGACGAACGAAATACTCTGGCAATGAGGACAGGGGAAGACAAAGACTATATACACAAATCCGGCGCGAAATCTATGGGCGCCGCCATCTTGCCTGCCGCCATTATTGCGTGGCTGCGGACTGTGACTTGCCGGTGCCCTCTAATGGATTTTCAATGGAAGCACCCTGCTCGTGAAAATGTCAGGTGACTTTAAACGCCGTATTCAGGTGTATATTTTGATAAATAACCGCCAGTTCCAAATAAATGTCGGGTCTATTTTTTTTTTTTTCAAATTAAAGAAGGAGACGTGACCATTGACACTACGCGATATTTCTTCTTCGCCTTTTTCACGTGTTGTGCTGCTTTCTGTCAGTCAGTATCACACTGATGATCGCCATGGCTCCGGTCCAGCAAAACAATAAAAAGTACAACTTTAAGTCGTAAAATATGCAGAGGAAAACTCGGGAGAAGCAGCCGCTAGACGTTTCTCTGTCGACCAGAAGAGAGTGAGAGAAACGGAGCTTCAGCGTCTTTCCGAGGAGGACAGCAGCAGGGCCAGGCTGCCTGCTGGAGGGATGAAGAAGGCTAGCGAGGAGCCTGAGATAAACATGCTGGGATGAGTTATCAGCAAACGGGCACACCACGAGAGAGTGTCCCGCAAAATGATCAGGGCGATGGAGAAACAAATGTCCGCCACCGTGAGTGACAGCAGAGATGAGGAGCTATCTGTGAGTGCTGGTTGGCTGAATCGTTTCCTCCGCCGCAACAACTTCACCTGCAGAAAACAACTATTGCCCAGAAGGATGGCAGAGAATTCACCGAGAAGCTTGAGACGTTTGTAACATTTTCATCCCGGATTTTTGAGAGGGAGGAATTAATCGCATGTCCCAATCACCTCCTGGTCTCACAACATGTTCTTCCCGACATTATTGAACAGCATACGTACTAATAAAAGAAATAGAAGAACATTTAGCATTTTAGCATCTACAGCTAACGTCTTTAACAATCGCTATGGGACCAACACGCTACTTCCTTAGCAGCAAAGCACCGCAATAATGGCGGCGATTTGTACACATTTATACACATGAGGAGGGATGACACAGGTGGAAATAATCAGGGATCGGGGGAGACGCCAGACCGGCTACACAGGAGGAAGGGCAAGTGACCTGAAACGAGGGGAGAATTACTTTTCAAAATAAAACATGAATTCCACAGGACAAAAAACCCAAGACAGGACACTCCTCACCGCGGTTTGACAAAGAGGAATTAGGGCGATTCAAGCAGGCTTTTTTTGTGAAATTCTCACTTGAGCTCTTAAACAAGGTGACAAATCAATGGGCTATGAACTACAATATCCTTCAAGGAGAAAAGCAAAAACAGAATATAGCCGCAAGCGGCAATCCGCGGGTTCTAACCTCTTTTGCCCCAAACCGGCCACCCTGACCCTCATTCCCCGCAGTCGATGACATCGGCCACCGTGTTCCTCAAAGCTCTGTGCAACACATAGCCATGATAAGGCCCAGATTTCTCCAAATTGGGTTTTCAGCTACATGCTAATGGCATTTATAGCGCCCCCTATAGGCTGAGCTCAACATGCTCTGTTAGGCAGATTCCCAGTCCTGTTTCGAACCTACGCACCAAGTTTTGTGATGATAGGACAAAGGGTGTGGGAATTATGGCCAATAATTCCTAAGCCCCGCCCATTGCGACAATACATTGGTCCGTGGCGGCCATGTTTTTTGACCAATCTGGTTAATTTATAGTAGAAATATGTCTTTTCATTCCCCGAAGCCGTATAACAAATTTGGTGTTGATAGAGTCAATATTTCAAAAGTTCTATTCATTTGACTGTTTTTAACATCATGCAAATTAGCAAAAAATCTGTAATCGCGGCTTTCTTGGTGCAATAGGCTTTTTTGAAGAGGACTATCAGGAGGACATGTATAAAAACATTTCAACTCAATAGCACTTATGGCTTGGTGGGGAGAGCCTTTCGAAATTCACACCCTATGTTATAGCGCCCCCATCTGACGGATCGGGATGAAATTTTCCAGCATGTGGACGTCATTTATACTCAACGTACCAAGTTTCGTGTCTCTGGGTCCTTCCAGCTCGCCATTAATGAATAAAACGCAAACAATGATGGTTAATGACGAGTAGGCCACGCCCACTTTCACCAATCAACATGGCACTCAAGATATTGGTTAATACTCGCCCCTAGAGCATGCATGCCAAATTTGGTGGAAATCCATCCAATGGTCTTTGAGATACACATGTGTAGCATTCATAGCGCCCCGTATAGGTTGAGCTCAACATGCTTTGGTAGGCAGAATCCCAGAACAGTTGTGAACCTACCCACCAAGTTTTGTGATGATAGGGCAAAGGGTGTGGGAGTTATGGCCAATCATGTCTAAGCCCTGCCCATTGCGACAATACATTGGTCCGTGGCGGCCATGTTTTTTGATTAATCTGGCTCATTTATAGTAGAAATGTGTCTTGTCATCCCCCGAAGCCATATACCAAATTTGGTGTTGATTGAGTCAATCTTTCAAAAGTTCTATTCATTTTACTGTTTTTCACATTATGCTAATTAGCAAAAAATCTAAGTGGGCGGAGCTTCATGGTCCAATTGACTTTTTTGTAGAGCACATGGAGCTGGACTTGTGTGTCAAATTTCAAGTCAATCGGACTTACGGTGTGAGGGGGGTGGCCTTCCGAAA
>OZ023157.1:37450241-37542741 GCA_963678695.2 Diplodus puntazzo | reverse complement strand
ATAACACTTATGGAAATGAAACTCATAGGGGTGCTATAGAATGGCCCCTGTAACTCACACACCAAAAATAACCAGCAGGGGGCGCCATTTTGAATAAAAATAGTTTTTGGCCCATAAATCCTGAATAATATGTTGCACATTGTTAAAGCTTATATCTACATGTTCCCCGAATTCAGCTGAATTGTGTGGTGTAGGCCACGCCCACTTTGGCAGTAACTTTCCATTCGCAAAATCACGCCAAATGAAAAACCTACTTTTTCGAACTCCTCCCAGACGATTTGACCGATTTGCACCAAGTTTGCATGAAGCATCTGTGGATCCTCCTGACAAAAAGTTATTAAAAGAATTTTGATAGCCCAAATAACGCCCAAAACAAAAAACAAAAAATTCCTGCGCATTGCATTAAAAACAGATATTGTTCCATATCTTCTCCAAATACATTCCCATTACCACAACATTGTGGGACTAATTGTGTTCCCTGGCCTGATGAGGGTCTGTCTGAAATTTGGTGCAAATCGGCCAATAGGTGGCGATCTGGTGGCAGTCTAATTAGTTTGCATGGAATTAAATGGGAAAATCTTCAAATCCTCTTCAAAACTCATCCACTTTCAACCTCTCCTTGTCCTTCATACTTTGAGCTACAGACTCCATTCCAGTCCTGCATTCAGCTTTTTAAAATCTTGTGTGGTTTTGAAATCATCACAGTTTTAGTTTTAAGGATTTTTTGCTTGTCTTTGTCATTTTATAATGGGTGTGTATTGCGTGAGCTAGAGTGCGTGACATCATCGCTCGAGTGAAGAGCAGCTGGAGGAACTGGAGAAAAAATTCTGTTCAGCTTGATTTGGATTCCACATCTTTTACCTCACATGGACGATATATGGATAGAAATGTAGGAAATCTTGTTGGCTTTCAGCTGATGGTCTTATTTAAGATGTAGGACTTACAGTTTTCGATGTGGAAGCCCCAGAGCGACAAGCACTCCAACAAGTCCCCCATAAGCCGCAATGTTAATTTTGAGTCTACATTTCTGGAGGAGAGCAGACAGAGCCTGTTTGGTCTCTCACTCTGAAGTCCTCATTTTTTACTCTACGGAAATAAAAACAACATCACAGAGTTCAGCAATGTCTCCTGTGACTCAATATATAAATGTTTTGCAGATAACCATTACATTTCTTTCAAAAATGGCAGGAGTTTGGGAGGCCTTTTCCCATGCAATTTTTATGGGCACAACTTTGGCTGTGCTATTGCTGTAGCATGTGTTCAGCCAGAGAAACTGTTCACCTTATTAACTTATTTCAGCCCTCTTACTTTTCAGCTTTTCTGCCTTTTGAGCTTTTTAAATCTTTCTCCCTCTTCAGCTTTCATCATCAAATGTAACATCCCATTAATTAATCAGTTCTTCTCTGACCTGGCTGGATTCTCTGCTTTTTTTTTCTTTTCAAGATCTGTCAAAAGAACCAGAGCGCTTGATAAGAGTAGTGGCATTCCCAAGAGCAAACACAGTAAGATGGAACTTCCATATCTGTGCCGTGAACACTGTGTTTTTAGCACAAAGGTGACACCATCCAGTGTTTTGAAATCATCAGGGGAGTTTGAGCCTACCACTGTGCGAGAAGCTGAACAGTTTGTGAGGCTACTGGAGGGTGATACTTTCATCTTGGTTGGAGAAAAAGTTCTCTTCAGCTTGATTTGGATCCTACATCTTTTACTTCACATAGACAATATATACATAGAAATGTAGGAAATCTTGTTGGCTCTCAGCTGATGGTCTTATGTCAGATGTAGGACTTTTGGCTGTTAAAGCCCCAGAGGGACAAGCACAACAGCAACTCCCCCATAAGCTGCAATTTCTTCCTCTTCAGCTTTCATCATGCAGCAGGTGACATCTCACATCTCATCAGGTAATCAGTTCTTCTCTGACCTGGCTGGATTCTCTGGATTTTTTTCAAGATCTCCCCAGAGAATCAGTGTGCGTGACAGAGTGGTGGCACACAGACTCCCAGGAGCAAACAGAGTAAGATGGAACTTCCATATCGGTGCAGTGAACACTGTTTTAGCACAAAGGTGACATAATCCAGTGTTTTGAAACCATTAGGGGAGTTTGAGCCTACCACTGTGCGAGAAGCTGGAAGGTTTGTAAGGCTACTCGAGGATGATACTTTCAGCTTCTTCCCGAAACTATTTCATTGGATCATGCCTCGTGTGCACATCCTCTTCAGCCAGCTCCGGAGGCGAATCATCGACTGAGTCTTTGTCTGGGAAATCATGCAGCAGTTCACACAGTTTTTCTGACTTCAACGTACATTATTTCACACCGGCAATAGCAGGCCACCAAATTATAAAGCAACGACTTCCTCAGCGGAAGGTGTTGCTTGAGCATGCCCCGACGGCAGCATGCATCGACGGCGGCATGCCCCGACGCGCGTGGACTGCGAGGGCCCGTTCAACGCGGCTTGCAGCTTTAATTAGGGCCCGAGCAGGGAACCTGCAAGGACCCTATTGTAATCGCAATGATTATTATTAGGGCCCGAGCAGGGAACCTGCGAGGTCCCTATTGTTTTTACAAGGATTATTATTTATTTTTTAGGGCCCAAGCAGGGAACCTGCGAGGTCCCTATTGTAATCGTAATGATTATTAGGGCCCGAGCAGGGAACCTGCGAGGTCCCTATTGTAATCGCAATGATTATTATTAGGGCCCGAGCAGGGAACCTGCGAGGACCCTATTGTAATCGCAATGATTATTATTATTATTATTATTATTTTTCTTCTCACAAAATGATCGCATTTTTCACTGCCTGAACATACCCCAAAACTCACCAAACTTGGAATATAAGTCACACCTGGCGAAAAATTTTATAATCTATTGTCGTCCTGAATTTCCACCACTAGGTGGTGCTGTTATTAAGGAAAGCGCGTTTTGGCTAATAACTCCCATGTACTTTGGCACAAATTCAAAAACCTTATATCCACGCGTTCAGTGAATTGTGCTGAATCTCGTGGTATAGGCCACGCCCATTTCCGCCTACCGTTTTTTTTCCGCTACGTCGCAAAATGTCGAAAACCTACTTTTTCAAACTCCTCCCAGGCGATTTCACCGATTTGCACGAAACTTGGCACATAGCATCTGTGGACCCTCGTGACAAAAAGTTATTAAAAGAATTTTGATAGATCAAACGATACTCAAGTTATTAATTAACTTCCTTCAGATTTTGTTACAGAAGAAGTGATGCATATCTTCACATTGGTGTGTCTGAATGACATGAAACTCAGAATACTACTTCCCCATAGGCCCCTGAGGACCTGTGCAAAATCTTAGGCGATGACCACAAGGTGGCGCTCTTTAAATTGAAGTATTTTATATCTCCACAACGGTTCATCGGATTAATGCGAAACTTTGTAAATTTATTCTCAGTGCCCTCCCGAGGACAGCTGTTAAAGGGTTTACCGATCCGCCACTAGGTGGCGCTCTGGTGGCCGTACAATTTAAAATTTGACACTGTGCCCACACCATAACACTTATGGAAATGAAGCTCATAGGGGTGCTATAGAATGGCCCCTGTAACTCACACACCAAAAATGACCAGCAGGGGGCGCCATTTTGAAAAAAAAAGTTTTTGGCCCATAAATCCTGCATAATATGTTGCACATTGTTAAAGCTTATATCTACATGTCCCCTGAATTCAGCTGAATTGTGTGGTGTAGGCCACGTCCACTTTGGCAGTAACTTTCTATTCGCAAAATCGCGCCAAATGAAAAACCTACTTTTTCGAACTCCTCCTAGACGATTTGACCGATTTGCACGAAACTTGTCACACAGCATCTGTGGACCCTCCTGACAAAAAGTTATTAAAAGAATTTTGATAGGCCACACAATACTCAAGTTATTAAATAACAACTTCCTGCAGATTTGGTTAAAAACAGGAAGTGTTGCATATCTCCACATTGGATTGGTCTAATGACATGAAACTCAGGATACTACTTCCCAATGAGACCCTGAGGCCGTGTGCGTAATTTTAGGCGATGACCACAAGGTGGCGCTCTTTAAATTGATGTATTTTATATCTCCACAACGGATCATCGGATTAAGACAAAACTTGGTAAATTTATTGTCAGTGCCCACCTGAGGACATCTGACGAAGGGTTCACCGATCTGCCACTAGGTGGCGCTTTGGTGTCAGTTTCATTGCATATTTGGCCCTGTGCCCACACCATAACACTTATGGAAATGAAATTCATAGAGGTGCTATAGAATGGCCCCTGTGACTCACTCACCAAAAATGACAGCAGGTGGCGCTATTTTCAATGCAAAAGCCTTTTTCACTCATAACTCCCACTTAATATGTTGCACATTATCAATCCTCATATGTATCTATTCCCTAAATTCAGCTGAATTGTTTGGTGTAGGCCCCGCCCACTTTTGCAGCAACTTTCAATTCGCAAAATCGCGACAAATGAAAAACATACTTTTTCAAACTCCTCCTAGATGATTTGACCAATTTGCACCAAACTTTGCATGTAGCATCTGTGGACCCTCCTGACAAAAAGTTATCAAAAGAATTTTGATAGTCCATGTTGCAGCCAATTTGAATCTGTGTGAATGAATGTGGGTGTGTCAGTGGTGAGGCACTATGGTTGCCATGGGTTACCTGCACTCCTGTAGGCTCTTTCGGTTAATCAGGCAGACCAAAGTGATATAGGGAAGACACAGCTGAGGAGTGGCAGGGAATCAGGATCAGGGAAGCCACACAGTTTTTCAACCGTGTCTGTGTGTGTGTGTGAGGGCTAAATGAGTTTGTGTTAGTATTAGTATTTTTGTATGAGCTCACCCTTTAAGTTTATTTAGCAACCGGCTTTTTGTAGGTGTTTTTTAAAATGCAATGTTAATAAAGCATCAAACTCATAGCCAATGGAGGACCTCATTATTGACATGCTATCATGAGTTGGAAACGACTTCAGATTCCCTCAAGTGGTCTTTTTGTTGATAGATCGCCACTACATTTTGTTGAAAAACTATAGCTTCTAGCTGCACTCAGCCCATTCCATGCCAGCTGATTCCAATCAAGTGGACGCAGACAAAGAAAGCCTGGCAAAGCAACACTGAAGAATCACTGTAGGACTGATTGAGAATTGTTAAGCCGTGTGGAAGAGATTGGCCTTCTCACAAAGGGGATACAGGTAAATCCTGCTACAATTCAAAATAAATGGGTGATGTGGCAGCAGCTGGCAATCAAGGTGAAATGGAAAGCCAAGGTGGTAAAAGATCAATCAAACTCACCGTTAAAGCACTGGAAGCAAAAATAATATCACAACAAAAGGAAAGGACCCTCAGAATTAAGAAACTCCATAAATTAACAAAGGAAGTCCAGCAATTAATGACCTCAAAGAAAAATGTGTCTGAGGTGCAAACAATGCGTGAAGTGTTCTTAAAGCTGTGTGTGGAAACCGAAGAGTTGCAACAATCATTGAAATCAATATTACCTGAGGATGAAGTGTTAAAACAAGATGAATGGTACGAAACACGAATGCAATATAATAAGGAAATAATACAAAAGGTTGATGAGTGGTTGCTTGATAAAAAAGAGCAAGATGATGATGACGTTGAAAGTTACAATGAAGCTGTTGCTGGAAATACAAATTTGCTTGACGATGATGACGCTGCAAATACAAACGTGCTTAATGATGATGATGCCACTGCAAATGTGCTTAATGATGATGACGCTGCAAATAAAAAACGTGCTTCATGATGGTGATGCCACTGCAAATGTGCTTAATGATAATGATGCTACAAATACAAACGTGCTTGTCAATGCTGCCGTTTCTGTGGTCAATGATGATATTGCTCCTGGCGACAGCATTTCTAATGTTAGTCGTAAAACATGTTCATCAGCTGGCCGCTCCAGCTATAGGTCTTCAACTTCCTCTGCATATCTAAAGGCAGAGGCTGAAAGGGCTGCTCTCCTAGCAATGGCAGCAGGCCTAAAAGAAAAACATGAACTGGAAGCTCTGGAGGAGCAAATCAGAAAGAAAAGGGAGCTTGTTGAATTGCAAAGTAAAATTGCTGCTCACACTGCAAAGGTTACTGTGTTGAAGTACAGAGAATCTGATGGTCAGAGCTCCAGAGCCTATTCAAATGGAATGAACTCATATCTGGAAAGATCAAAGCGTAAATCATCTCTCAGACCCTCTGCTACAGAATTTGTTCCACAAGGTTTAAAGCATCAGTTTCATCATCCATCAAGGGGAGGAGGTAAGGCTGCAATGCCAATGGAGGCACAGCCCAGAAAGCCAGATCATCAGTTCCATCATCCACCTACAGGGAGTAGCAAAGCTGCAATGCCAGTGGCACAGATCAAAAAATCAGACCACCAGTTCCATCATCCACCTCTAGGAGGGAGCAAAGCTGCCATGTCAATGGGTGCACGACCCAAGGAAGAATTTGCACATGGTGGACCAAGGCCCTATGTTCTGAATCCTAAACCAAGCATGTCTCAAGGATTTCAAGAAATATTTCATGTGCAACACACACAGGAACCCATCATGCATTTGTCACAGGAATCTATTCAACGCACTGACCTTATGCAAGCTGATGTGGACCAAGGCAATTTGATAACTATCATGCAACGACAAAATGACATTACAGCCCTTCTAATACAGCAACAGTCTGCATTGTCACTCCCTGCAAGAGATATACCAACTTTTGATGGAGACCCACTGGAGTATAGTGCATTCATGAGAGCATTTCAACACGGAGTAGAAGGAAAGGCTGCTAGCAGTATAGACTGCTTGTATTTCCTAGAACAATACACAAAAGGACAACCAAAAGAACTGGTTAAGAGCTGTCAACACATGCCACCTGACAGAGGATACCAAAGAGCAAAAGAACTTTTATTATAACGTTTTGGAAATGAGCAAAAAATAGCCAGTGCATACATGGAGAAAGCTCTGGGGTGGCCACCAGTAAAGTCAGAGGACACTAAGGCTTTGCAAGCTTTTTCATTGTTTCTCCGTGTTTGCTGTAATGCAATGGAGGATGTCAGTTACATGTCAGAGATGAACATGCCATCTAACATGCGTGCCATTATCCTGAAGCTACCCTATAAATTGAGGGAAAAATGGAGAAACACTGCGTATGATCTGCAGGTGAAACACCATCGTCAAGCAGGCTTCAGTGACATTGTCAAATTCATTGAAAGACAAGTGTCTATTGTGTCTAATCCACTTTTTGGAAACATTCAGGACACAGTCACTTCATCACAAGATCATAAATTTGGAAACAAAGTCTCACAGGCTCGAATCAAGGGAAAAGGAAGTAGTTTTGCAACTTCTGTGGCAGCTGTCAATTCTAAAACTGTGACTCAAATGCAAAAGGAGAACTTACCTGATAGATCAATAAATGTGTCTTGTCTGCTGTGTGAAGAGGGTCACAAATTGGAGTCGTGTCCCAAAATGGAAAAGAAGTTGCATCGAGAGAAAATCGACTTCTTAAGAGAGAAAGGTGCTTGTTTCGGTTGTTTAACTGTTGGACACATGAGCAAGGATTGTCATAGGCGTCTGTCTTGCAAATCATGTAACCTGAAGCATCCCACCATCCTCCACATTTATTCAAAGAACTTAGACAACTCAGAGGACACACAGCAGGGGACGACAGAGAACAGTCATGTAGTTACTCCTAAGACATGCGGCCATATAGGGGCCGGACCACAGGATTGTGTCTTGGCTATCGTACCTGTACAGATCAAGGCCAACAAAGGCAGCAAGATACTAACCACATATGCTTTCTTAGATCCCGGATTCTCCTTAGATCCTTAGATTCTCTTGGAAAACAATGAACCAAGAAAGATTTGTTGAAAGTCACATCATATCAGGACTGGAGATAGCAGCACTCAATAGTAACACCTACTTCAAATTACCTGATGTGTACACACAGTGCAGGATGCCAGTGACCCGTGATAACATCCCACGACAGGAAGAGTTAAGTGCCTGGTCTCACCTTAACTCTGTTGAAATTCCTGTCATTGATGCTGATGTGGAACTGCTAATCGGAACCAATGTTCCTAAGGTAATGGAACCGTGGGAGGTGGTAAACAGCAATGGTGAAGGACCGTATGCCATCAAAACCCTACTGGGCTGGGTTATTAACGGACCACTGAGAGGAGGCAGTGATATTAACAGCAGCTGTCATACCATTACTGCTAACCGAATATCCATTGCTCACATAGAAGAACTGCTGGTGAAGCAATACAACCACGATTTCAATGAGAAATCAACGGATGAAAAGCCAGAAATGTCCAGAGAAGATCTTAAATTCATGGATATTATGAACAGCTCGGCTGAACTTAACAATGGACATTATTGCTTGAGACTACCTTTCAGAAATGATGATGTTGTCATGCCTAATAATCGCCACGTTGCTGAGCAGAGGATCCGCTGTCTGAAAAGGAAAATGGAGAAAGATGTTACATTCAAAGAACTCTCACTCTCACTCAGTTCCTCAGTGATGTCATAATTAAAGGTTATGCAGAGAGAGTGCCAGAACACCAGCTGGAAGAAAAGGCAGGCAAAGTCTGGTACATCCCGCATCATGGCGTGCGGCATCCAAAAAAGGGAACCATGAGAGTGGTGTTCGATTGCGGTGCAAGTTTTAAAGGCACATCTCTCAACAGTCAGCTACTGCAGGGGCCGGACTTGGCAAATTCTCTGTTTGGAGTCCTCACAAGGTTTCGTCAAGAACCTATTGCCGTGATGGCAGATATACAGGCAATGTACCACCAAGTCAACGTTGCAAAACAGGACGTAGACTTCCTTAGCTTCCTCTGGTGGCCAGACGGTGATCTGGCACAACGTCTCACTGAGTACAGAATGACAGTTCATCTGTTTGGCGCAATATCATCACCTAGCTGTGCTAGCTTTGCTTTAAGAAAGGTCGCTGAGGACAATAGAGCAGCATTTCCAGCATATGTCATTGATACCATCAAGCACAATTTTTATGTGGATGACTGCTTGAAGTCCTTGTCTTCAGAAGCTGAAGCCACAACATTGGTGAGAGATCTGACAGCTGTATGTTGTTTGGGAGGCTTTCAGCTGGTAAAATGGATAAGCAATAATAGATCAGTGCTGGAATCCATTGAAGTGGAAAAACGGGCCAAGGAACTCAAGGAATTGGACTTTGACAGAGACAGTCTCCCTGTTGAGAGAACACTGGGGTTGCAGTGGTGCGCAGAAACCGATACCTTCAGGTTCAAGATGACAGTCCAAGAAAGACCATGCACAAGACGAGGTATTTTGTCTATTGTAAGTTCAGTGTATGACCCCATTGGATTTTTGGCCCCCTTTACCTTACCCGCCAGGTTGATGTTGCAAAACCTTTGTAGGTGTAGCTACAGTTGGGACGAGAACATCCCTCAAAGTTACCAGCAGCAGTGGGTCAGGTGGCTTGAAGATCTCCAAAGGCTCAGCACATTCAGCGTGCAACGATGCATCAAGCCCAAAGATTTTGGACAGCTCAAAAGTGCCCAATTGCACCATTTTTCTGATGCCAGCGATGATGGGTACGGCACAGTTTCTTACCTCCGTCTGCAGAATGAACAGAACCAGGTTCACCTGGCTTTCATCCTGGGAAAGGCACGAGTTGCTCCAGTAAAAAAGTGACAATTCCTAGGATGGAACTAACAGCTGCTGTGCTTGCAGCAAAGGTCGACAGGATGTTGAAAGCGGAGCTGCAGTTAAACCTGGAAAGTTCCATCTTCTGGACAGACAGTACAACTGTGTTAAAATACATCAGGAACGAAACAAGGCGCTTTCACACCTTTGTCGCTAACAGGATTGCTGCTATAAGAGAAATTACTGTCGTCTCACAATGGAGGTATGTGGACACCAAGCAGAACCCAGCTGACGAGGCCTCTCGTGGGGTCAAGGTTGAGTATCTTCTTACAACCAGCAGATGGATCCATGGCCCAGACTTTCTTTTCAAGAATGAAAGAGAATGGCCTACTAACATTGTGGAGTCCGTTTCCATCAGCAGTGACGACCCAGAGGTTAAAGGAGAGGCCATATTAAACACTGTGATTATCAATCATGCACCAAAAGCAACAACTCAGCTACTGAACTACTCGTCTTCATGGAAAAAGTTAAAGACCACAGTAGCTTGGTTTCTCCAACTAAAAAAAATGTTGCAGTTGCTGAGTCAGAAGAGGAAGGAAATAGAAGCTTTGGTGTCGAGCAATGGGCTTGACACAATTCAGCAAACGAATGAAGTTGAAAGAGCCATGAGAGCATTTAGAGCCACTCTGGGTGGTCAAACCTTGTCTCTTGAAGATACTCTTACAGCCGAGAGTGCCATCATTCAGTATTGCCAACTAGAAAGGTTCAGCAGTGAAATAGCTGCACTGAAAAGTGAAACATCCGGAGTGAAGAAAAGCAGTCATATTTACAAACTCGACCCAGTGCTGGAAAATGGGCTTTTGAGAGTGGGAGGACGGCTCAGCAAAGCAGCTATGCCAGATGACATGAAACATCCAGTCATTCTTGCTAAAGATCAGCACATCTCCACTCTCATCATACGCCACATTCATGAACAGCTGGGACATTGTGGAAGAAATCACCTGCTTTCCAGACTTCGCCAACGGTATTGGATCACTAGCGCAAATTCTGCTGTCAGAAGGCTCCTTTCTTCTTGTGTCATGTGCAGACGCTACAGGGGAATGTTGGGGGAACAAAAGATGGCAGATTTGCCAAAAGAGAGAATTCAACCTGACCTCCCACCATTCACAAATGTGGGTGTTGATTATTTTGGCCCTTTTGAGGTGAAGATAGGCCGCAGCCTCATCAAACGCTACGGCGTCATATTCACTTGCATGGCCAGTAGGGCTGTGCATCTGGAAATGGCATATTCTTTGGACACCAGTTCTTGCATCAATGCACTGCGCAGATTCATTTCTAGAAGAGGCCAAGTTTTACATCTCAGGTCAGATAACGGAACCAACTTTGTGGGGGCAGAACGTGAACTGAGAGAAGCTCTGTCTGCACTTAACCACAAGAAAATTCAAGGTGCATTACTTCAGTCTGGAGTGAAATGGAGCTTCAATACACCTGCTGCATCCCATCATGGAGGAGTATGGGAAAGAATCATTCGGATGGTCTGAAAGGTACTGAACTCTGTACTTCAGCAGCAACACACAGACGATGAAGGATTGCAAACTCTTCTGTGCGAGGTGGAAGCCATACTTAATGATCGTCCACTCACAAAAATCTCAGATGATCCTAATGATTTGGAACCTTTGACTCCAAATCACATCCTCTTGTTGAAAGGCAAACCTGCTCTACCACCTGGCCTTTTTGAGAAAAGTGATCTTTACTCTAGACGACGTTGGAGACAAGTTCAGTTCCTTGCAGATCTGTTCTGGCACAGATGGATTCGCGAGTACCTACCTTTGTTGCAGGAGCGACAACAGTGGGTGAAGGACAAAAGAAGCTTTGTTGCAGGAGATATCGTTCTCGTGGCGGACTCGACTGCTCCTCGTGGATCCTGGCTGTTAGGGAGGATACTGCAGACCTTCCCGGGTACAGGAGGGCTCATACGGTCTGTCAAAGTTCAGACCAAGCGCAATACATTGGAACGACCGATCACGAAGATCTGTCTTCTGCTGGAAGCTAGTGAACTACTCTTGTAGAGACTCACATCGTATGCATCAAGTTGATTTCATGGACATATGAACATTACTGACTGGGACTTTAAAAAAAAAAAAAAAAAAAAAAGAGGAATGATTGTAATTGGTTTCAGTTGTTGTGTTGAATTGTCATGTTATTAGACAGTAACAATTAGGGGCCGGTGTGTTGCAGCCAATTTGAATCTGTGTGAATGAATGCGGGTGTGTCAGTGGTGAGGCACTATGGTTGCCATGGGTTACCTGCACTCCTGTAGGCTCTTTCGGTTAATCAGGCAGACCAAAGTGATATAGGGAAGACACAGCTGAGGAGTGGCAGGGAATCAGGATCAGGGAAGCCACACAGTTTTTCAACCGTGTCTGTGTGTGTGTGTGAGGGCTAAATGAGTTTGTGTTAGTATTAGTATTTTTGTATGAGCTCGCCCTTTAAGTTTATTTAGCACCCGGCTTTTTGTAGGTGTTTTTTAAAATGCAATGTTAATAAAGCATCAAACTCATAGCCAATGGAGGACCTCATTATTGACATGCTATCATGAGTTGGAAACGACTTCAGATTCCCTCAAGTGGCCTTTTTGTTGATAGATCGCCACTACAGTCCATAAACTGCCCCCGAAATATAACATGACAAATTCCTGCATATTGTGTTGAAAACAGACAATCTTGCATATCTTTACAAAACGCTGTCTGATTATTACATAAATGTTCATCATTGTGTGGTATGGCCTGATGAGGCTTTATGTAAAATTTGGTGCAAATCGGCCAATAGGCGGCGCTCTGGTGGCAGTCTAATTAGTGTCAATGGGATTAAATGGGGAAATTTTCAAGTCCTCTTCAAAACTCATCGACCTTCAACCTCTCCTTGTCCCTCATACTTTGAGCTAGACACACCCTTCTAACTTTTAAAGAGTCAGAAGACCTCAAACTATTGGGCATGTATTCAGTTTTCAAAAATCTTGTACGGTTTTCAAATCATCACAGTTTTAAGGATTTTTAGGCTGTCTTCTGATTTTATAATGGGCGTGTATTGTGTGACCTAGAGTGTGTGACATCATCGCTACAGTGGAGAGCAGATAGAAGACATAGACAATATATGCATAGAAATGTAGGAAATCTTGTTAGCTTTCAGCTGATGGTCTTATTTTAGATGTAAGACATACACTTTTGGCTGTTAAAGCCCCAGAGGGACAAGCAAAACAGCAACTCCCCCATGAGCTGCAATTTCTTCCTCTTCAGCTTTCATCATGCAGCAGGTGACATCTGAGACACTCGGTCAGGAACCTGCTGCAGTCAGGGGGAAACCTAGGTCTGGATCAGTGATCACGTCCTGACCTTTCTGCGGCTTTGCCAGTATCAAGCAGCCAGCAGAGCCCCCAAATTGACCCTGAGGCTCAACAACACCTGGCTCTTCCCTCGGCTCAAAAACGGACGACCAAAAAAATTCATGGCAGGCAGGTGCACTCCAGCTAACATGCTGCGTGCTAATGCTAGCTGTAGCATCGCCAACACGGCTATGCCCTGCAAGAGCTGTCACAACACCAAGGAAGAGATCTCCAAACTCTGGGAGAAGATCAAGCAACTTGCTGACGAGCTAAAACAAAAAGACAGTCTCCTAGCAGAATTCATGGACACCGTGGCTACACAGTCGCAAATAATACGCATCCTGAACTCACCAGCACCAGCAGCAGCAGACACGATCCTGTGGGACCCATCCTCATCCCGCCACCGGCCATCCTCCACCTCCACTCCAAGCTCACGGACTCTTTGGTCGGAGGTGGTGTGTCGAGGTAGGAGGCAAATATCCCGGACTGTCTCTCCTCCACCTCTCAACCTCACGAACCGCTTCTCCGTGTTGCCATCCAACGTCACCGTTCACCCCGATGATGTCCCCATGGCAGGGGCCGATGTATGCCCTCTGAGCGCCGAGCTCGCGGCAGGTGTGCCGTCCTCTCCCGGTGGACACAGCGGTGGCTTCAGTCACCGTCTCTCGGGCTAATCCGGCGGCGGCTGCTTCGGAGAGCGTCTCGACTCCCGTTGCTGTTGCCGCCGCTGTGAATCTCTCTGAGAGAGGGGGCTCTTCTGGTGCTGCCACATCTCCACCCGGCGCTGGTGCTGAGCGGTCGGCTGGCCGTTTCACCGCGGGACGGCAGAACACCCGGCTGGGAATGCCCTCCTCTGCTCCGGTTGCTAGCATCGCTGAGGCTAACACCGCTGAGGCTAGCACCGTGCTTCGCTCTCCACCTCCACAATATATCCTCGTCGGGGACTCCATGATAAGGTCTGTTGCAATCCCAAATGGCATTACTTATTCCTTTCCTGCTGCAAAAATCCTGGATTTACACAAACACATCCCTGCGATTGCTGACCGTCACCCGTCTGCCTACACGATCCTCGTGCACTGTGGCGTGAACAATCTCAGGTGCAGACAATCAACGAAGCTCCGCGCGGAATATGAACAACTTGCTGACCTCATAGAAAGCCTGGGGAGGACCTGTATATTTTCCGGATTGATTCCATCCCCCAGACGTGGCTCCGAGTTTTTTAGCAGATTATTCAGCATCAATCAGTGGTTATCGGACTTTTGCTCTGCATGTGGGTTTGGTTTCATTAATAACTTTGATACATTCTGGAAAAGGACTGATTTATTCTGGCTGGACAACTTGCACCTTAACATCAAAGGTCTCACTGCACTAGCCTCCCACAGTACAACACATCTCCCCTGTCCCACAGATTGACGCCACAAGTCCACCTCCATCTCCATCTCCACTTCACACCCTGCACACATTCCAGTCATCACAAACAACAGACCACT
The DNA here is from genome assembly GCA_963678695.2 of Diplodus puntazzo. Classification (NCBI taxonomy): domain Eukaryota; kingdom Metazoa; phylum Chordata; class Actinopteri; order Spariformes; family Sparidae; genus Diplodus; species Diplodus puntazzo. The sequence goes on along the minus strand of OZ023157.1, from coordinate 37,528,268 downwards.
ACACATCCACCATCCCATCACACTTCCCTGAGGCCTGTTCTGCGAAGGGGGCTCAACATAGCCAGGCTTTGTGCTCATGATGCAGCTCAACAAAGCCACAAGTCCCCAAACAGAGTTAAACGGTTCTGCGACGGTCGTTATCAACTTAATTTGTTAAGTCCGGCTCTCTGCTTTGTGCTCTGCGCGCGTTCACATAAAAGGGGGCGTTTGACGTCATATTATTCTACTTCCGTGCGAAAATGGATCGATCCCAGGCCACATATTTTACTCAAGATGAGCAGATTTTTATTATGCAAAGCTATGAAGAAGCAAAAAGTAACACTGTCGCCGCCAATAGAGCGAGGGAGGGCTGCTGGCAGAAAACTGCTGACCGTGTAAATGTGTAAGTTAACGATGATTAATATTATGATCAATATTATATTAAGCCCTTAGTGTTTTCATTTCTGAAAGCTCAACATTGTTTTACATATTAACACTCATCCATTTAAGAAATACATAAACTGAAGCAACAACTATCTTTTTCATTTTTGAATGATGGCTACATTGTTTTCACATTTTACTGATCTCAGTTATAGAATGCGCGTGTGTGTTTTATTGAAAGCGAGGCTGAGTGTGCGTAGGCTATAAATGTTCAGGTTTTTTTATTTTTTTTATTTTTTTATTACTTTGTCGGGATGAACAAGCACATGTAGCTACTGTCCCTGTACAATGACATTAAAGACCTTTTTGACAGTGAAAATAGCTCAAGCCTGTAAGATTTGTGTTTGGGCTACACTGCCCTACAACGGGTGAAACACTGATCAGTTCATCAGTTTATTCATGGCCACATCAAAGAAATAATTTACTTTACTCATTATCTGTGTCAAATAAATACTATGTTGGCCTAATTAATATTTCATATTGCATGTTATTAAGATGTGGAAGCAGCAGTCAGACATGGCAGCAGGTGTGTGGATAATATACTGTATCCCATTTTATTTTAATATCATCACTATCTTAAGATTGCAGATTCTCAGTAAGAGCGAGAACTACTTTGCGGATGGCGCATCACGCAGTGTCCTTGCTCAGATTTTCTGCATCACCAACTGAATGTAAGTAGTTTGCCCGACAGTGAGCGCACAGCTTCTCCGAGTGGCATTCCAGACACACGGCTCAATAAGTGTGCAAATGTACCGTATTCCCTCGGCTGAAAATCTATATCGCTCATAGAGAAATTCATCAGGAAATGCCAGCGGATCAGCGCGATCTCGACGAAGCCGCTCACGTCGTAGTGCTGCCCGAATTATTCTGCTCCCAGGTCCACCGGGTTCTCAATGAATGGTGACGCCGTCTCCGAATGAGTTACACGCTTTTAAGCTGAAACTCTGAATATAACCTCGTCGGGACCAGGTTATGAGCTAAGCATAAGTTACCATGGTGATTTAGCCGGGTTAAAAGAGAGCCACCTTCGTAGTACAGGAAAGCCTGGCTTTAGACTCAACATAGCTCGCTGACCCACTAAACTGGCTTCGCAAAACACCCCTCTGCTCTTCCCGTCATAACCTGAAACACGTCAACATCAACAAGGTCTCACAGTCAACCAGCCCACATGCAGCACTCCACATGGCACTTTTTAACGTTCGCTCCCTGTCGAACAAGTCTTTTATCATCAATGACCTGATTTTAGAGAACAAACTTGACTGTTTATTTTTAACTGAAACATAGCTCAGCACTGATGCACCAGCTGTTCTCACTGAGGCTTCCCCACCAAATTTTAGTTTTTTATTCTCTAACAGGAGTGGTAGGAGAGGTGGTGGGACTGCAACAATCATCTCAAACTCTATAATAACTAAGGACATTTCTTTTAATAACCATACATCATTTGAACATCATGCCTTTGTTTTTAGCAGTCCTCCGATTTTATGTATGACTATTTATAGACCACCCAAGCACCACCCCTGTTTTATCAGTGAGTTTTCCGAACTTTATCAATTTTACACTCAACTTACAATAGGGTTTTAATAACTGGTGATTTTAACATACACACAGATGATAATTCAGATCCCACTGCGACTGAATTTTTAAATCTTTTAAACTACCTGGATTTTAAGCAGCACATCACACAGCCCACTCACAACAGAGGACACACCCTGGACCTGGTCATAACATATGGCCTGTCCACTGGTGTGTCCTCTGTTGTCGACCTGGCTGTGTCTGACCACTATTGTGTGTTTTTTAATATCTCCAGTTTTATCCAACAGGAGGCCCCGGTGAGAACAGTGAGGAAGCGCTATCTTACTCCTGAAGTGGCTGCAAATTTTATTGAAATTTTACACAATGGCACTGCTGACATTTTACCTGCACCCTGCGATTTTATTGTTGATAATTTTAACAGTAAACTCAGGTCAGCCCTAGATTCAGTGGCTCCACTTTCCACAAAAACAATTTCAACCAAACCTACACCACCTTGGATTAAGACTGAAATAAAACAACTGAAAAGAAATTGCAGGAGTGCAGAGAGAAAATGGAGGCAGACAAAGTTAACAGTTCATTACGACATATTCCAGGACAAACTCAAAACATACAATAAAGCAGTAAAACAGGCAAGAACTTCCCATTTTTCACAACTCATCTCAGATAAAAAGAACGACCATAAATTCCTCTTCTCCACAATCGCTCGTTTAATTAATACTGATTTTAAGAAGTCCTCCATAGTTCCAACAAACAATCTATGTGAGGATTTTGCAGACCACTTCAGAGGTAGAATCGATGGCATCAGATCCACTCTCTTAGAACAAAACAATGTTGCTTTTAACAGACCTGGACCATCGCTTTTATCTGAGGAGACAATGGAGCATTTTGTCCTGGTTGATGCAGAAACACTCGGTAGAGTTTTCTCCCGAGTTAACCCAACAACCTGCCTTTTAGACCCAATTCCCACATCACTTTTAAAACAATTTTATGCGTTCTTTGAGTCCTAACTTTTAAATCTTGTGAATTGCTCTCTCCAGACGGGCGTCTTCCCTACTGCCTTTAAAACGGCAGTGGTGAAGCCCCTTCTGAAAAAGAGCAACCTGGATCCTGATATTTTCACTAACTACCGACCTGTATCCAACTTACCCTTTTTAAGTAAAGTTTTAGAAAAGCTGGTTTATATCCAATTAAATTATTTTTTAAACAGCAACAATATTTTAGAACAGTGTCAATCTGGTTTTAGGATGAACCACAGTACCAAGACAGCCCTCGTGAAGATTGTTAATGATCTCAGGTGTAACATGGACTCTCAGAAACTGTCAGTCCTGGTGCTACTGGATCTAAGCGCTGCTTTTGATACAGTAGACCACCACATCTTGTTAAATAGACTCAGACACCTGGTGGGCCTCTCTGGCATGGATGGCAGAAAACTTCTTACAACTCAACCAGGACAAAACAGAGGTTTTAATTATTGGCCCTGAAGGCAAGAGAGAGAAACTTTTACCAAAACTAAATGCTTTTAAACACTCACAGTGCGTAAAAAACCTGGGCGTTCTTTTCGACTCTGAGCTTGATTTTATTCCACACATCAGAAATACTACAAAGATTGGTTTTTACCATCTTAAGAATCTAGCCAGAGTTCGCCCGTTTCTCTCTCAGGCCAGTACAGAGGTGCTAATGCATGCTTTTATCTCTAGCCGGTTAGATTACTGTAATGCCCTGCTTTCTGGTCTCCCAAAAAAGAGCATTTCGCAGCTTCAACTGCTCCAGAACTCAGCTGCACGTGTGCTGACAAAGACCAGAAAGCGGGCTCACATTACACCAGTTTTAAAATCACTGCATTAGCTCCCTGTGCGCTTCAGGATCGATTTTAAGGTTCTTTTATTAGTTTTTAAGTGTCTTAACGGCCTTGGGCCTTCTTTTCTGTCTGGCCTGCTTTTACCGTATCAGCCCTCACGGACCCTGAGGTCCTCCGGTACTGGTCTTTTATATGTTCCCAATGTTAGAACCAAAACCTTTGGCGAAGCCTCATTTTATCATTACGGCCCTCGCCTGTGGAACAGCCTGCCAGAGGACCTCAGGGCCACTGAGTCTGTTGATGCTTTTAAACGCAGGCTCAAGACTCACCTTTTTAATTTAGCTTTTAACTGAGTCACCTTTTACTCATTTAGTATTACTCACTTTATGCTGTCTGTCACTTTTCTTTGTCCTTTAATTTTCTCTAATAGGTTTTATTATTCATTTACTTACTTATTCATTCATTTATTTATATATTTCTAATGCCGCTTTTATAGGTTTAGTGCTTAAAAGTTATGTTTTGCTCTTAGTAATTTTTATTAACATTCATTTCTGTTGTTTTAGGAGGTTTTTCATTTCTTTTACTACTTATTTCATTTATTGTTTCTTAGTTTCCAGCTCCAGTGTTCTCCTCATGGGGGCCCTCCACCCCGGGAGCTCTGTCTGGCCTGCCTGCGGGGGTGCCGTCCTGGGGGTTGGCCGAGCCTCGACAGCTGGGGAGTCCTGCTCCAGGGCTTATGGCCATGGTATGGGCCCCTATCTGTCTGGGCCGGGGTGGTCTCTGTGGCGGCGTCCCCTGTAATCGTAGGCTTGGACGGCTCTCGGTGGGGATGGCTCCCATAAGATGGTGTTTCCTCACTTCACGACTATCAGTGCTCAGCCATATTCCACTTTATCTTGTGGGGTGGTGGGGGGGTGGGGTTTACGTATAGGGTGTAGTATGCTCAAGGTTGTGTGTGCATGTGTGTCCGTGTGTGTGTGTGTGTGTGTTACATGAATAAGGATGCGGGGAGTGGGGATGTTCAGGGGGTTTGTTTAATTTTCTTTTCTTTTAATGTAAAGCACTTTGGGTTGCATTTTTTATGTATGAAAGGTGCTATATAAATAAAGTTGATTTGATGATTTGATTTGATGATTTCACATCCCATCAGTTAATCAGCTCTTTTCTGACCTGGCTGGATTCTCTGGATTTTTTTCAACATCTCCCAAGAGAACCAGTGTGCGTGACAGCGTAGTGGCACACAGACTCCCAAGAGCAAACAGAGTAAGATGGAACTTCCATATCTGTGCAGTGGACACTGTTTTAGCACAAAGGTGACATCATCCAGTGTTTTGAAACCATTAGGGGAGTTTGAGCCTACTACTGTGCGAGAAGCTGGAAGGTTTGTGAGGCTACTGGAGGATGATACTTTCAGCTTCTTCCTGAAACTATTTCAATGCATCATGCCTCGTGTGCACATTCTCTTCAGCCAGCTCCAGAGGCGGACCATCGACTAAGTCTTTGTCCGGAGAATCATGCAGCAGTTCACACAGTTTTTCTGACGTCAGTGTACATTATTTCATACCGGCAATAGCAGGCCACCGAATTATAAAGCAATGACTTCCTCAGCGAAAGGTGTTGCTTGAGCATGCCCCGACGCACGTGGACTGCGAGGGCCCGTTCAACGCTGCTTGCAGCTTTAATTAGGGAGGCGAGGACCCTATTGTTTTTCAAATGATTATTAGGGCCCGAGCAGGGAACCTGCGAGGTCCCTATTGCTTTTACAAAGATTATTATTTATTAGGGGGCCAAGCCCGAGGGGCCGAGGGAACGCGTATGCAAGCATAGGCGTTTCCTAGGACCAGCGGTGCTAGGAACCCTATTGTAATTGTAAAGATTTTTATTTTTATTTTTCTCCGGCTAAAAGTGCTGCTGCAGGCTAAACCGTGCAAGGGAGGGCGGTGCAATTTGGAGGGTTGGTCCAGACTCCTGCGAGTATCTCAGACACAAAAAACTACATGTATCCGCCTCCAGGGGGCGCTATAACCCAGGCTAACACGTTTTTGCCTATAACGCCCACACCGTATGTCGCACATTCAAAAACCTTAGTATCCCCAGATTCCCTGAATGGAGCTGAATCACTTTGCCATTGGCCACGCCCACTTGCGCCTAGAAAGTTTTTTCGCTAAATCGCAAAAACTGGAAAACCTACTTTTTCGAACTCCTACGTGGGATTTTGTCCGATCTGCGTGAAACTTGCCACGTACACTCTTCAGCTGGACCTGGTCTAAAGTTATCAAAAGAATTCTGCTCGGTCTAAAAATGCGGAAATTGTTAACGAACAAATTTCTGTAGCTAGCTATAAAAATGTAAACTGTTTGATATCTCGGTCAAACTAAATGCTATTAACACCAAATTTGAGATCCTTGGTTGCCATGACACTGGGAAGGGATGAGCCGAATTTGGCGAAGTTTGGCCACTAGGGGGCGCTAAAATTTTTTTACGAAATTTGGTTGGTATGATGTAGAGCCAATCCTGAGGCCATATCTTGAAGGTGGTCATGACTGCTCAATGTGGGCGTGGCTTATTACAAGATAAACAACAAACATTAATTTCAGCCAAACTTTTATCCTGAGAGCTTTGAAATTTATATGGTACAGATAGAATAGGACACAGTTCTTCCATACCAAAAATTGCACATGTACTACACTAAGTGGCGCTATAACGGATGCAATCGTGTTTTTGCCTGTAACTTCCACATTTAAATAACACATTCGCAAACCTTATATCCCTATGTATCCCTAATGACCACACGGTGGCGCCCTTTAAATTGAACTATTTTATATCTCCACATCTGTTCATCGGATTGACACGAAAGTTTGCAGGCTCTGTAGTTAATGTTCCTCCCTACCTTCCACATGTGTGTAGACCCACGAAATTCGGTACGCAGATTCATCATGAGCAGACGCACAAAAATGTCTGGGGGGCCCATACTCTCAGTCCAACAGGAAGTCAGCCATTTTGATGTGTGGCGGCATTTTTGTCCAATTCGTGCCTACTTTGAGAACTATCTCCTCCTACAGCTTAAGCACCACAGTCTTCACATTCACTCAGTATCATCTTCATGCCTTGAAGATCAAACGATACTTTGAAGCGTTAGGATTGGTCATAACCTGGTGGGCGGTGGAAACCATTTTTTTCCTTCGCCGTCAAGCATCAAGTCCTTATAACTTCCACACACAATGCCACATCTCCACCAAATTACTCACACATGTAGACAGTCACGCCCTGAATGAATCTACACATCAATACAAAGTCAGCCATTTTGAATTTGGTGGCCATCTTGAAATATTGCCACACATCATACTTTCACTTCCTCCTCCAACAGATTGGACACCACAGACTTCACAGTCAGTCAGTATACTCCTCAGACATTGCCAATGACACGTTATGAAAGTCTTTATCGTACGTCATAACTGCTGGCTGTGGCGATGCCCGCCATTAAAATCCTTCGTCGTGAAGCATCAAGTCCTCATAACTATTGCATGCAATTTCCGATCTCGGCCAAATCTCTGAGAAATGTAGAGGGAGTCGCTCTGAATATATCTGTGTTGTCATCGGGCGTGGTCGTGACCTGCAAGCTCTGTAGCGCCCCCTATTGTTTAGCCCCGCCTCCTGCAAGCGCTTAGATGAACGAAATTGAGTACGCAGACTCCTCATGAGCAGACGGACAAAAAAGCCTCATGGACCGATACCGTCACTCCAACAAGAAGTCGGCCTTTTTGATGTGTGGCGCCATTTTTGTCCAATTCATGCCTACTTTGAAAATGATCTCCTCCTACAGTGTTGACACCACAGTCTTCAAATTCAATCAGTATCATCTTCATGAATTGACGATCAAACGATACTTTGAAGCGTTAGGATTCGTCATACCTGGGGGGCGTGACGGTGGAAGCCATTTTCTTCCTTCGCTGCGATTCATCAATTCCTTATAACTTCCACATACAATGCCCCATCTCCACCAAGTTACTCATACATGTAGACAGTGTCACCCTGAATACATCTACACATCAATACGAAGTCGGCCATTTTGAATTTGGCGGCCATTGAGAAATATTGCCGCACATCATAATTTCACGACATCCTCCTACAGAGTCGACACCACAGACTTCACAGTCAGTCAGTATATTCCTCAGATGCCAATGACACATTAGGAAAATCTTCATCCCACGTCATGCCTGCTGGCCGTGGTGGTGCCAGCCATTTAAATCCTTTGCCATGAAGCATCAAGTCCTCGTAACTTCACCATACAATGTCCTATCTTTGCCAAATTTCTCAGGAATGTAGAGGGAGTCGCCCTGCATATATCTGTGCATCAAAACCCTGTCATATCCATAGCACCAACCACTGGACACAGGAAGTCAGACAAATATCATCCGATTGACATGACGTTTACTGCTTGTTTTCTCCCTAGCATGACATGCAAGTAACAGGTGAGTGCACAATCCGACGGCGCCGCAGCCCGACACGCGCGGCCTGCGAGGGCCCGTTTATCGCTGCTTGCAGCTTTAATTCTGTTTATATTTCATATTTTGTTCATATTTCATTTCATTTGTTGTCTAAATTTCAAAAGTTGTTGCAGTTTGCACAATAAGTGTTCACGTTGATGAATCAAATGTTGCTTTAAAAACATTAGACACACACACACACACACACTGGGCCTTGATAGTCACCCGGCTCCATGATATAACGGGCAAAAATACAATAATTTCATGCATCGGCCTACAGTGGGAAAATGGTTGAATCTGGTGAAATACAGTAAAAATGTCAAATATCACTATTTTTCTTCAAAATGACATGCTGACATTGCAGAATGCAAGGTTTTATACTGTAATGGCAGTGAGATTAAAAAATGTGGTTTTAATGGAAGTCAATGAGGCATTTTTGGCCGCGAAGGTGGTTAGAGGGAGCATCTGTTACTACATAAAAAATACTAATGCAATCAAATACATTTTTTTTGCTAATTTTTGATTTATCCAAGATTCTAATCACCACCAAAGCCCCATCAGCCTACTACTTATTATATGGAAAATAATACATTTTTTGTGTTGTGTTTTTTTAAATAGATAGTTAATAATTCAAATCATTAAACTGGCATTTAAAGGGTTAACATCCTGAAAATTATTGAATATTATCATTTTGATCAGGGCTGAAGTTGATTAAGGGATTCAAGCAGAAAAAAGCAAAAGAAAATATTGATGTATGAGGATCTTATGGCAGATTTTGTGCGTGTACATTTTTGGCCACAAAGGTGGTTAGAGGGTGTAAAATTTTAAATCTGACACTACATAAAAAATGCTGATGCAATCAAATCAATTTTGTTGATAGTCTTTGACATATCCAAGACTCTAATCATCACCAAAGCCCCATCCCTCAACTACTTATTATATGGAAAATATTTTTTTAAAATTGTTTTTTGGAGGAAAAAATTAAATAATTCAAATATAAAACTGGCATTTAAAGGGTTAAAATCCTGAAAATGATTGAGTGTTTGGTTGTTTTGAGTAGGTCTGAAGTTGTTTAAGTGATTTATGAAAAAAAAAGTAGAAAACAATATTGATGTATGGTGATACAATGGCATTTCTTTTGTGCGTGTACATTTTTGCCACGAAGGTGGTTAGAGGGTAGTAATTTTGAGGAGGGCACAAGGGTTGAATACAGCAGTTTACTACTTACTGAATACAACACAGACACATTTCTTTCTGTTCAGTTTTATTTGTAAATGCATTTTCGATCTTGAACGAAAGGAATGATGTACAATGTTGTGTTTCCCTTTTAGTTGCGACTTTACATACATGAATTACGCATGGACGGCATGGTCACACCCCTACTTAGTCACAATGGGTGTGACTCACTGTTGGAGAGCAATCAGGAAATAGAAAGTGTGTCATGGCCTGGAAAAGTATGTTGTGACTACATCTCCCAGAAGCTCATCCTCCTGGTAATTCAGCACCATAGTTTGTAGTCTGTCCATCAATGTCACCCCAATGTAACATTACTACAAGCTGAGGTCAAAGGCTGTCAGGGTGTCTCCAGTAACAGAAAAGCCAGAGTTGAGGTAGATTTTGTGTCATCTGTGTGCGCAAAATAATAGTTCAAATATTTAAAGCAGACTGAGACATTCAGTTTCTTAGCTATGTACTGACCGATAATGTCCATGTTATGACAGCTTTTGAACAGTCACTGTTCACCCCAACACCCCAATAAACTATGGATCACTGAAAAGCCTGATTTTCCCAAGGCATTTGGCTTTCCAGTAAGGATTCTGTGGTACAGTAAGGCCTGAAAAGCAAATAAATAGAAGAGCAGCACATAGGTAAACATCACTTAGCTTCATAAAACAATGAACAAAGATCATTTAACACTCATCACAAGGCCAGTTCAACAATCAGCGTGCGCTTAACCTTCAAGTTGTTTTAATTTTGCATTTCTTGTGTTGCTCTGTCATCCTCCTCCATGCATCTCCACAGGTTCACTAAGGACTGTGAGAGGGGTCTCATTAGCTTATTGTCAGATTTCCCTTACTTTGTTATGCAAGCAGTAGTTCACGTATGTGTCTCCCAAGTTGAATAATGAAGATGTTATTCAACCTTACTGTCAATGAACTGTGATGCAAGGCAGCAAGAACTAGGACAAAGCTAGCAGAGAAACCTTACAGCAGAAACATCTGTTGACCCCAGGAAGAGTAACTGCGACTCTGGTAGTAGCTAAAGAGGGTCTGATAGGACTTCAATCATGACAAATGTCCAAGACATTGGCAGGTTTCACAAAGATAAAAGGCAGTTGTTTTGATCCAGGCAGAATGGACATGAATGGCTCTGACCAAAACTATCACTTAATACAGACTGAATGAAAATAAGCTTTTCTTATCTTCTGCTGAAGCAGGTGATAAGGACAGAACAAACAGAAGGACTACAACATACCACAGCACCAACAGCAACAACAACCTTTAGCTGATTACAGGGTGGTATTGGAAAAGTCCATTTACTTTTGTCCAATAAATTAGAACATCACAGACTGCAAAGTAGTACAATAGAAAGTAAGGTGTCCTTCCTCTAACATATTCAAACCGAGTAATCATGCCCACATCTTGCTCCCATGAACGTCTGTATGAGAGTGACCTGAGCCTTCCGAGTGATCCCAGTGATTTGATTGGATAGTCAGTTAGTTGAGCGAACTGTCCGGCTTGTTCGTGGAAAGCGGTGGACTTTAATGTGTTTTGACAGGTGGTCACTGCGGGCGAACTTCTTCTCGCACACTGTACACTGGTAGGGCTTCACACCTGAGTGAGACCGCCTGTGTCGAGACAGCTCATCTGACCGGGAAAACCTGGAGGGGAGAAGGAGAGGAGCTGTTTTATATAAGTCAAAGACAAATGGAAAAAGTCAAAAGTGGGGACTAGAGTAAGAAATCTTGACTTGAAAAAATCAGAAAAAAAAGACTTGACTTTGACAAAAATGTCTCCTGACTTCGCTTTCTTTTAGGCTAAGTTAGCCAGTGAGCCTAAAGCTAACTTCGGCGTGGCAGATACCAGTTTGGGTTGCAACCAGAAATTACATTGCATCTAAAAACTGCAACTGCATATATTGAGCAACATAAAACGGCACAAAACGGCTCTACTTCTTAACATAACTTAATATAGCTAAATTCCCCCAAAGTAGAAAGGATCCTGACTGGAAACATTATAAATGGGCATGGTTCATCACACCCAGCACAAGAAGGGTCTAAAGCGATTGATTAAAGCCACCAGAACATCACTGGTACCATCTGCAGAACAACAGTGACATCAGTGATGTGAGATGTCTGCAAAGAGCCCAAAGATATTAAAAGACAACACCCACCCAGCCACAGCCTGTTCAACCTGCTGCCATCTGACAAAAGATACAGAAGTGTCAGGTGCCATAGCAGCAATGACAGAGTAGCTTCTTTCATCAGACTATGAGACTTCTGAACTCATCATCCACCCTGAACAGTTTATTTTTCTTACTTGACTATTTCTGTCAATAGTGTGGTTTTGTGTGTGTGTGTGTGTGTGTAATTAATACATTTCTGCAACTATTTTATTATATCTTTTCATGGGACAACACTGAAGAAATGACACTTTTCTACAATGTAAAGTAGTCAGTGTACAGCTTGTACAACAGTGTAAATTTAGTGTCACCTCAAAATAACTCAACACACAGCCTGTTACGGCTTCCTCCGATAACTTAAACAGCACGGCTCAGAAGGGGTTGGAGGAAGTAACATATAAACGCCACAAACAATGTCCACAATTAAGCCAGCTTTATTATTTCTCCTCGAGGAAAGAGAAACCCAGGAACAAACAAAGGAGGGGACTGGAGACCCTGGCAAAAAGGAACAAAAGATGGGAAGATGCGGGACTAGCCGCCGGTGAGCCGTCGCTCCCGCACCTTACCCCTAAACTACCTAAACAATAACCAAACCTAAAACAAAAGAGACGAATAATCGACCACCCCCCAGCACTGGAAGCGCATGGAGGGGGGGATTTCTCAACCTGGCTCAGGTAAATGTAACAGGAAGAGATGGAGGGGGAGAAACCTCCTCAGGTGTGCTGCTGCCCATGTGTGATCCTCCTCTGTTCCTGCACTCCGGCCCTTATAACACCTCCCCCACTCCAGAGCACTGATTACCCTCAGGTGTGCTCAGGTAGAGTGTGAGGAGGGCGCTACCTGAAACAGAGGGAGAAGGAGAGAGAGAGAGAGAAAAAAAATACAGCACAGCAGAACACACGCCAGGCACACGTAACACAGCCATTAATGTCTGAACCGCTGGCAACAAAAGTGAGTACACCCCTAAGTGAAAATGTCCAAATTGGGCCCAATCTGCTATTTTCCCTCCCCGGTGTCATGTGACTCATTAGTGTTACATGGTCTCAGGTGTGAATGGGGAGCAGGTGTGTTAAATTTGGTGTTATCACTTTCACACTCTCTCATACTGGTCACTGGAAGTTCATACACATGGCACCTCATGGCAAAGAACTCTCTGAGGATCTGAAAAAAGAATTGTTGCTCTACATAAAGATGGCCGAGGCTGTAAGAAGATTGCCAACACCCTGAAATTGAGCTGCAGCACGGTGGCCAAGACCATACAGTGGTTTAACAGGACAGGTTCCACTCAGAACAGGTCTCGCCATGGTCGACCAAAGAAGTTGAGTGCACGTGCTCAGCGTCATAACCAGAGGTTGTCTTTGGAAAATAGACATACGAGTGTTGCCAGCACTGCTGCAGAGGTTGAAGGGGTGGGGGGTCATCCTGTCAGTGCTCAGAACATACACCGCACACTGCATCAAATTGGTCTGCATGGCTGTTGTCCCAGAAGGAAGCCTCTTCTAAAGATGATGCACAAGAAAGCCCGCAAACAGTTTGCTGACGACAAGCAGACTATGGAACCAAGATAAACTAATTTGGTTTAGATGGTGTCAAGCGTGTGTGGCGGCAACCAGGTGAGCAGAACAAAGACAAGTGTGTCTTGCCTACAGTCAAGCATGGTGGTGGGAGTGTCATGGTCTGGGGCTGCATGAGTGCTGGCGGCACTGGGGAGCTACAGTTCATTGAGGGAACCATGAATGCCAACATGTACTGTGACATACTGAAGCAGAGCATGATCCCCTCCCTTCGGAAACTGGGCCGCAGGACATGATAACGAACCAAAACACACCTCCAAGACGACCACTGCCTTGCTAAAGAGGCTGAGGGTAAAGGTGATGGACTGGCCGAGACTGGCCGATGTCTCCAGACCTAAACCCTATTGAGCATCTGTGGGCATCTGTGGAGGAGCGCAAGGTCTCTAACATCCACCGGCTCCGTGATGTCGTCATGGAGGAGTTGAAGAGGCAACCTGTGAAGCTCTGGTGAACTCCATGCCAAGAGGGTTAAGGCAGTGCTGGAACATAATGGTGGCTACATTGTATCAAACTGTAATTTCTTTAGTGTTCCGTTTTTTTCAGGAGGGTCACGGGATGTTTTATCCCCCTTTTTCAGGGGGGGTTACTGGGGCCAGTTTCTCTATGGGCAAAGGCCAGGGTATACCCTGGATGAGTCGCCAGCTCATCGCAGGACCCTTACTGATGGCCGAGGCTGCCACACAAGGTGCTAACTCCACATCAGGAGCAATTTTGGGGTTCAGTATCTTACTCAAGGATACTTCAACATGTAGCTCAGTTCCACCCCAGGGGAGCCGGGATTTGAACCAGCAACCTTCCGATCACTAGTCCACCAGCTCTACCCACTGAGCTACAGCCACCCCATTCTTCAGTGTTGTCCTATGAAAACGTATAATAAAATAGTTGCAGAAATGTGAGGGGTGTACTCACTTTTGTGAGATTCTGTATGTCAATCATTGAGTTTTAGTTATTTTCAACTTTTGTTGCTTACGTTTAAGGGTGAAAAAGGAAATGATAGATTCAGGTTTCATAAAATGCTACTCAACATTAATGCACTCTTGTTTTTAGTATCTTAAATCTCATCAAATCAGTTTAGATGTTTTCAGTCATTTAATGTGTATATATACATTTATCAAAGTAACTCTCAGTATGAAAACATTTCAAACGTCAATCAATTTGATACTTCTTTAAAACTTGAAACACAAGTTTTGGTACTTGTTGGTCTTAACTTAACACTTCAGTGCTAAGACTTCAGACTCACATGTGACTGGCAGACAATGACTGTTCCACCCCTATAGAAAATAAATCATAATGGAAAAAAAGTGTCTCAGGTGTGTGTGGTTTGGCAAAGACTATCATACACCATTTGTGCGTAACTACATCCATAACACATCAAACTGTTGACTGTGACAAAAAAATGTATCTTTAGAGTAAACGTGTGTTCAAAAGATATTTCACAGCACCAAATGTCCCTACAGTGCAACTGACACACTATGTTACATACACACATGTTGATGCTGTGACTTATCACCTGTAACTCATTTGAACAAGCAAGCATGGCTGCAGTTTAGCATGCAAGGCTACTTGGCTGGAGCCAAGAGATGACAGCTCTGAGGCTTCTTCCCAGAAACTGACTGTCCCCAGCTGAGCTCTGCAGCCAGATGTTGCTCTGCTGACCTGACAAGATGATGAATCGATATAATCGTGCACCCGGTAATTAAGCAGCAACACTTGCTACAGTGCTACAGAAAAACCCTGTCAGACTCTTCCATCTGTAGATATAACATGCTCACAGTTAAGTGAAAGTAATGCTGCTGCAGTAATAGACACCATTAAGTTAAATGCAACATCTGACAGTTTACACAGGCAGACACTGCAGTACGACCATTCTACTACATACCCAAACACCAGCCCATCAAATCAAGTCTACACAGTGACCTGGGACAGAGGTTTGGTCCAGTTACATCTTCTAACCAAGGGACTGAACAGAAACATGAGTGCAGCTCAATTTACTGTAATGTGGGGCAGACAGTCAGCTTCATCATCACAACGGAATGAAACACAATGAAGGAGGCTTGAACAAATGTTTCAAACAATACTCTGTCAGCCAGTAAACTTCCAATCCAATATGATCTACAAACTGGTTTATGTAGTTTGTATAGATGGTCTCTTTGTGTAAACAGTAACACTGTCGCTGCTGTTCTTAAGTCTATGTTCCACCGTCTTGTTTGGATCTGTTGTTATCCACAGTGAGAAAGTATCAGAGAACAGACACTATCTTCTTTTCTTTTCTTTTCTTTTTTTTTTACTTTTAGGCCTAACTGAATCAATATGAAGCAGTTTTCTTTAAAGGGATTCATTTAATTTCTTGTCAGCTGAATGTGTTTCTTAAACAGCTGGATTTACATTTCTTCAGTTTTAAAAAGGCACCACTTATGGGCTGGAATATGTACCACTAGAAACTGAATTTGAATCATCAATATTTGAATTTGAATTGCTAAACTTGAATAATTGCATTAAAAAACTGAATTTGAACCACAGAATTTAAATTTGTATTGATAAATTTGAATCATTGCATTGAAAAACTGAATCTGAGTATTATATTTTGAAATTGAATGTATTAGTTTGGAAAATTCAACTCTATATATTTTCACATTCAGTTCTCACAATTCAAATTCAGTTCTCACAATTCAAATTCAGTTCTTGCAATTCAATTTCAATTTACTGTGATGACATCCAGGAAGTTGAGGAAGAGCAATTGAGCGCAGATAACTAGGACTCCTCTTCAGCCAATGAGCACCTACGTTTTCATCTACGTAATTTACCTTGACGCTGACTGGTTGCTGGCTGGTTGCCACCCGCCACAAAATGGAGGAAGCAGTGGAGACGGGGTGACCAGTAGGTTGTTAATTAAGTGGATGGCTCTTGTGTGCATCTCGTGGATTTCCAGCATTCCAAGACTATCCAAACTATTTCCAAAACTGTCCAAGGGCCATCTACTAGGTTGTGAAATAAGAGGAAATGAAGTCTGAATAGACAAAGTGGTTCAAAATGAAGATCAGATGGTTAGAAATCTCTATCAATATCTCCCTGAAACCACAGGAATTTACAGTAAACCTACTTCAACTTATTTTATATGTTCAGCTGCACTGGACCCACACAAAGGAAGTGGAAATTGCATCATTAGGTGAAAAACAATACAAAAGGATCTACCATGTGAAATCAAGTTTATTTAACATTTAATTTCTTTTCATTAAATGTACATATTAGGAATCGAGGAAGACATCAACACTTAAAGAGAAAATATAACACTTCAAACACTTGGAACACGTTTTTATATAAATTACACAAAAGACAAAGAAAATATGAAATGTTTTACCCATTTCGGCCATAAACAGTCATATTGACCGCACATCATTTCGCGGGGTTTCATTGTTTGATTTTTTGCAGGGTTTGCTGCTTTCATAATTTCTCTTGGCTCAAACTTTGTTAGCAGTCTCCAGCTGTGCTTCTCTGTGAATTTACTTGTAAGTTAATTATTATATAGTTGTATTATATAGCCCGGTTGGCACCATGGGCAAACAAAAATGGGAGTTGCCTCCTCCGTGATACAGCAAGCGGAGCTGTTCAACACAGTGTGGTGATGCGACTCTGTGGACCAGGGAAAGCTGAGGAAGAATGTCTGCATCCTGAGCACCGTGCACACAGGTGTAGGCACCTTTAGTTGGGCGAAGGCTAAACCAGAATCTATGATGTACTATAACAACACCAAGTAAGGTGTGGACGTCCCGGACCAGATGTGAGGCGTACTCTGTCAAAGGCGGTACGCGAAGATGGCCAGTGGCGGTTTTCTACAACATCCTCAACCTGGCTGGGAAATGCCCACACCTTGTTCAAGGAGTGCACCAGCAGCAGGAGAGCCACGGAGGCAGTGCCGTCGGACACTTGAAATGCCACAGGCCCGTGTGTGGTAACTGTGCGAGGAGAGCGGAAGTAATCTGTGTAGACTGTGACCAGTGATCGCAACGGCTCTTTGTTTGTTTTAGATCAGCTCGTTTCCAGCTTTTTCAATTATTATTTTTTATTGTATATTATTAGGTGTTAAAATAAAATGTTTCATAATCAGATAAGTTACTTTTAATTGTTAATTTTCTTGTTCTGAGTATTCTCTATTAAAATCTTGCATAGATATATACAATAATCACAGTTTACTATGTGCGATGATATGAACATTGATAAATGTATAACTAAACTTGTTAAATGTACATTTTGATGTTATTTCGTTTTTTTTTTTTTTTTTTTTAAAATATCATGACAGTGAATGCATTCATATTTGCAAGGAGATATTGATATAGAGTTCTAACCATCTAACCTTCATTTTGAACCACTTTGTCTATTCAGACTTCATTTCCTGTTATTCACAACCTAGTAGATGACCCTTGAACAGTTTTGGAAATAGTTTGGATAGTCTTGGACTGTTGGAAATCCACATGAGATGCACACGAGAGCCATCCACTTAATTAACAGCAGGTACATTTCAAATCTGTCAGTTTGTAATGTATTATTAAAGCTTTAGCTTGCAGGGATTACCTACCCTGTTCCCATAGAATCAATGCATGTTGGGTTGACTGATTATCAGCTTGGATAATTATCGGACCTGTTATTCAGCATTTTTCTGATTATCAGAATCAGTGTTTTTCACATTACATTAGGGGAAAAAGATCAGGTTAATTTTAAAATGTGCTGCTTTTTCTCTGCAGCAACTAAAGTCACCAGATATCTGTCATGAGTGAAAGTACAATATTTGCCTCCAAATAACAGGATTACGGTTAGTATGAAATATACAAAAAGGGAAATAATAAGTACAAGTACGGTACTTGAGTAAATATAATTACTTACCTCCCATCAGTGATACTGCACACATGGTGGACATGTAAATGTGTTTGGGCCAGGGTCAATGAGGTCCCAAAAGGTCATTTTTGCCCTGGGCCCCCCAAAACAGGTTAAATCCAGTCGTGGTTGTGCTAAATTGATAATAGTTGATCTTTAAACTATTAAAACTATCTGAAGAGTGGTGATGCTAGTGACCCGTCCACTGAACATGGTCTTTAGCGTTAGCATGGAGCACCAGAGCCACTGATCTACAGTGCAAGAGACATGAGCATGTCACTGATGTCTAATTAGCAAAACAATTTACAAATAAAAATCTGAAAAGACAACATGTGTTCAGTTGATGTACCTAGAGGATACTTTGTTGTTCTACATTTGGATATACAGTAGCTGACACAATGCAGGTTCCCTCCCTGCTCCTCCTGGTCGCTGACGGATCTCTCTCTTCTCTCTCATTCAGTGTGGCAGCCTGGACGTTCCTAGCCCACAGTCATGGTAACTATTCAACCCTTTTTCTTTGTTTGCTCCACTTCCTTAACAGCTTCTCCCTTCAAATGATTGTGTGCAACACTGATGCAGCCCCCCGTGCCCAGCCCACCAGCACTTTTTCTCCTGTCTTTTATTTTCTTTTTTAAAATCTCAGTTAGTCTCTTCACCTCACTCAATTTACTACTTTCAGATTTCTCCCAACTTCTTTTTTTCTTTGGTCTGCCCCCTCATTTAACCCATTGCATACAGTGGGTTACATGTACACACACATACACCCCCCCCCCCCCACACACACACACACACACACACATGCATGCATGCATGCATACATGCACGCATGGACGCACTCACACACACACACAGACTCACACTGGTCCCAAACATTCACTTCCATCCAAACTACATCCTGCCTTTTGTGTACAGACAAGAGCCCTTTGTTAGTTGGAACAAACAGACTGGATTGCTGTTGCACACATTTCTGCAGCTCCCCTCATGTACTGGGACACACACAGCATTACAAGTACAGTACATGAAGGGTGGCTGGTTGCCAGGTTTGTACTATAGTCCAACGGACCGACACAACAGCCATCAATAGGGTTCAGCTCAACAATTGCCTCTTGTGGTAGCACGGGGTGGGGCTAGCTGGTTAGCATGCTTACTTCACTACACACCTTTGTAACACAATACACAGATGTCTTTGACATGATGTCAAAACTGTTGTTTGTTCATACTCTGTTGACAAAGGTAAGTTTGTGAATGGTTTAAAGCTGAAGTAGACAGTTTAAGAGAAAGATGGTTGAAAATTGTTTCTATTTGGATATGGATTACTTTTATGAATAACTGATTACTTGAATTGCAGAACTAATACATAATTTGCGTATTCTAACACAGATGAAAAATGATGGTTAACAGCTTTGCTTGTGTTGAGCTGCTGCTACCATCTCATTGTCAGCACCAGACACCCGCACACACAGAGAGCGCACATGCATTCACTTTTTGCTTTTTTCCAAACTCTTCTCCATTTAGCTGCTAAGGTCAAATTTGTGCAAAAGTATAAAAGTATAACATCATGCTATTCACTGATGGGTGCACTGTCAGTGAATAGCGAGTGAGAACGAGAACGTTATGCGCAGCTCCAAAAATAGAAAATCAATATGTGGCAGCCAATATTTATATTGTGACGGACCACCAGAAAATAAATTAATGTGTGGGAAACACTGAGTTGCCCCCAACACTGCTTACAAATTCCCGCTATAAGTAGCTAATGTTTTTTGAATATGATTTAACATAACTCTTATCCAATTTGTCTTCATGAAGTGCAATGAAATATCAAGCCTTCAAAGTCTGTGAAACCGCTGATTCTAGAAGTATCTTCCCTCACAATGAATTCCAATTTCAAAGTTTTCTTCAACTATAAAATCTTGTTTTTTTTGCATTGGTTTGGTATTTAGCAAATGGCCAAATGCTACTACACCAATGAGCCTCAGCCATTGTTGCATTGGATTATCAAAGGCATAAATCAAGTCTGTAGCCAGTTCACAATGTTCACACAAAACTGTCACTGTAGTTGCCGAATTCATCCAAGATGAAAAGCGAACTGGTTTCTTCCAGCTTATCGGATTTTTGAAAAGTATCATATTCAGTCAACTATTGGCCATGCAACAACTGTCACCCTACTCAGCAGCACTACACATTTGTCATTAAAAGTGGGCTATAAAATCACTCCAATTGAACATTGTGTTTTGTTTTAAACAATCTAGACTTACAAGCACAGAAACCAGTCAGAATCATTTTGACATTCCAGTGAGGTGCACTATCTAAAGATAAATCGCACACTAATTTGACCAGTTTGAGTCAGTCTCACTGGTTGACCTGATGTCTTCAGGACAACAGCCCACTTAGGTCTTGCAACTTTGGCCAGAAACACACACAACCACACACACACACTTTCACACTGATGAATGTAGAAAGATGCTTTACTTTAGTAAGTGGTCAGTGCGTTTACATGACACTTAAGAAAACCGAATTATTGGGTTAGTCCGACTATGATCGGATTTTTAAGATGCATGTGTACACCTTAGTCTGACTAAAATCATGCCAGATCGGATTTCTCTAGTGGAATTAATACACCTAGATTATTCGATTGATAGTGCATGTATGCATGTATACGTTCCATCAGATTGGATTCGGATTTTGCATTCTGCGCAGGCTAGAAATTTTTTTTACCGGGCCAAGAGCCGGAAGTAGAAGGACAGCGACGGCAGCGGCGTCTTTCCTCCGAAATTACCGCGAGCAAGAGCGCCATTGTGCATCTAGTTTGTGTAATTATCATGTACACCATATACGAAATGTACAAAGGTGTAGCTTCGTCTTGCTCTTCGTACGCCATCTTTCTTGAATGCCGAGGCAGAGTTTGTTGTTGCTGGTGATGTAAAGAGGTCAGCCGGAGGTGGCTCTATTATCACTAGTTGAAATGGGTACAACGCCACCTATCGTACTGGGGAATGACATGCTTTGGCCAATATTCGATTTTCTCACCGGCATGTATACTCGGACAATTGCTGTAATCCGATTGAGTAGCATAGTCGAACTATTGCTGTAATACGACTAAGCTGTGCATGTAAACACACTGAATGAACTGCCCCAGCAACTGAACATCTGTTGAGTCTCAACATGCCCATGTTGTGCCCATGTAAATCCAGCCCACAGATTTAGTTTACATCTGCATAAAATAGACACCCCAGCTATTCTTGCACATCCCAAATATCTCACTGCCTGACACAAAGGTACATTATGAAAAACAAACCTGTCTTTCTATTGCCAACGCCTCACATCATCCCAATCAACACTTGGGAGGCTGCGTAACAGCCACTAAGAGCTCTTCAGCTCCAGGGCTTAGCGAGAACAACACAGTTTGACTGTTTTTCCTCTGCTTTTCTACTTGACTAACTGAGCGCCATCTCATTGCTGAAGCATATCGCTGGCATTCCACAAACAGAAACCAAGTAAAGCTTTGCTTCCATGGCAATGAACCCAATTACTAATAATGACATTCATGTTGTTAGCTGTCCTCATTTTCAGTCACTTTGGAGCATTGGGGAGTTGGTGTGGGGTCTGGCTCTCAAGACCCTCCAAGTCCCCTCATCAGTGCTAATAGATGACCTTTACAGTGACAGGTCAGTTCAAGTGTCAGTTCAAATCTGCACCGCTCTTGGTTCTATTGAGCAATATGACACCATGCACAGCACTCAGACATGCCTCACTGACAATAACTGCTGTTTCCAGCAAACAGGCCACACTAACAAATGGGAGCCAAGCCCTTTTAAATCACGCAGACACATGCAGACGTCTGCTCTTATTGCTAAGTCTTGTGGACAAACAAACCTTTAGAGTTTATATAAGCAGCCATAAATAGGGGTCAATCACAGATTCTCTAATCTGGTGAGATAACAAATGCATCAAAAGCTGCAGTGGCTGATTATGGTCATTTGGAATGGACAGAGATAATTCTGTCTTTGAAGTGGAGTGTTTGGTGCTGTAGATAGAGTGCTTTTTACATGAAACAGAAATACATTCAGTGTTTCCCACATATTAATTTATTTGTGGCCGTCTGCCACATTATCAATACTGGCCGCCACATATTGATTTTGTATTTTTGGTAGCTGCGCGTCCCATTCTCACTCACTCAAGACAGCGCACCTGTCAGTGAATAGCATGATGTTATATACTCCGATACAGTGGATGGAGGTGTGGTTTTTAGTCCACTGGTAAAACCAAGGAAGAAGAGGAGGAGACTATTTAACGCAGTTGGCCTGACCGTAACTTCCTCTGCAAAGACGATGGCTTCCCTCATCGCTGAGATCAAGCTCCCACAAAGAGCACCAGGACTTGAAGCCAGTGTTTCGAGAGGCCAAACTGCGTAATTACATTGTCATCACTGCATGAAAAGTGGGATCTTTGTCAGTAAGTGGTACTGTAGATTGTCGTGGAAGTTCAGGTTTACGACTGCACACGGCAATTTGCGGGCAACACCGAAAACTGCCGTGAATTGTCGGAAATTGACGTGGGCCTTGCTTGGCAGTTGTCCCCCCATGACCCCCCTCCCCCTGATTCTAGGGGAGGCTTTAACATGTAAATGAAAATGCTGTGAGCTATACAAATGCAAATCAGGGTAGCAGGGAGAGTTTTACCTCAGGTCAAATTTTTCTAAAAGGTAGGTAATTTTTCTAACTTCATTTTAAGAAAATCTCAGGTATAAATAGATCCGGCCCAGTATAGCCTAATTATAGACTTCTACATTTTAGCTTGAATTGATTTATTTAATGAAAGTATGCTAGATTAATAACTGTGTATGTCATTAGCAATGGCCAATGTTTTGAAAAAAGATACACATAATTATTTATTTATTTGTTTGTTTTTTCTCTTCTGGGAAGCTAACAGGAGCTAAGTTAGCTAGCAGGAGCTAGGCTAGCGGCACAGTCATTGTCGAGAGGAGGCCTGCACTGACAGGAGGAGCTTTGCCGGGTCGCCACGGAGAGTGTCGCCGACGGAGGGCGCTTCGCTGCTGCAGAGGGACACGGAGGTTTACGCTGCAAGCATTTTGTTTTCACAGACTAACCTCACCTCATAACGAGGCCGTGACCTCCTATTTGCTTGGAGCTATGTCTGCAAGTCCAGATTTACATGATGCTGATAATGACACCATTGTGTGTAGGTAACTTTTACTGTTTTCTCCTTTCTCCTTTTACTGTGACTTACGTTTTTTTATTCATACCACTCTCATTTAATTGTTTTCCAGCTGCCTGTAAGACATTATGAGACAGTATGCAGGAGCTTCAGGTACAAACGACCCGATCTAGCATCGCAGGTGGAAGCTGTGAAGAGTTCAGCTCGGAGTCAAAGAGGGTAAGACTTATTAGATTAGATCCGTTTTTGGTCAATGTGACTATTTTTCAGGTGCATTAATAGATGTGTTGTGTCCATATGCAGTGCATCGCACACTAGTGTGCTAGCTGTGGATGAGGTGGACCTTTGGAAGTGCGCCACCATAGACTTGATGTCTGATGAGGAAGACGGTGGGATGTCTGGATGGATTGTGTGACCTCCGTCCTTTCGCAGCCAGGAGCTCACTGAGCTCTGTGCAGCGCTGCAGTCGAGATTAGAGGCGATTCCGAAGTACAGGGCAACGCACCACAGGCGTCTGCAAAATGGATGAATTCAGACAGAATGCAGCCAATTACCTACGGCTCCGAGGCGGCAAACAGACACTTCAAGGTGCTATAGGATTTTGGGCTTCTCGTGAGCTTCCCATTTGTTGTGTGGGCAGATCTCCTTCGCTTTGTACAGTTGTGTGTTTGCGTTTGTGCTAATAAAGCTCTTTCTAGCACCTTCCTGGCAAATTTTCCTTTTCTCAATAAATTCATTCATGTCCTTGATGATATCATTAAACACACACACACATATATATATATATATATATATATATATATATATATATATATATATATATATATATATATACAAAATTATTAATTTATTATTGGGGTTCACATTTATAATGACCCAGGGTGACCAATAGTGACAGATCTGCCCAGGGTATAAAATGTGATTTTTGACCTACCTGCCAGGTAGGGTTTGAAATTTTACCAGCCAAAATATGTTTTGACTGGCCACTTAAGTGTTTATAATCACAACCTTAACTAACATATTTCCCATAGGAATTGTTAATTGCCCACTCTTTGTTTTTTAGTAGGGAACTATCTAAATGACTACTTCTACGGCTCCACTATGTTTCTCTTTACATTTATTTTGTCCCGTTGTTGGCTGCAGCTAAGAAAGAAATAGTTTGCCCCACACATCCAAAAACACAGTGTTTCCCATAGATTTTTTTGTAGCACTGGTGCTCTGAGTCGGAAACCTAGCAACACTAGGGGAATCCGGGGGCATGCCCCCCCGGAAGAAAATTTTGAAAAATAACCCTTTATATGGTGACTACTAGTGAGATTTTTGAAAAAAAAAAATTCATTTTCAGAATTTCAGAAACAGAATCTAAGACATAAGACAAAATAGTGTAGAAGTTGACAATGCTGCTTGAAAATATGTTAACCTCTTGAACATTAGAGAACTTTTTTACCATTATTTTCTTTATAATTATATTCTTATGGAAACAATCTGTTTCAGAAGTCAGTGGGCCACATGACATGGAAGATATTGAAAAAAATGCAATTATTTTGTATTCATATATTTATGTTAAGTAATTTAACGACAGTCCCTAAATTAGTCTCCAGTGATTCAGCGAGGCTTTGGGAGGTGAGCTAACCGTCCTCCTGCTGCTAACACTGGACAAACCTCAGTAATGTCGCGGCTGGACCCGAGTGAATATCCAACCTAAAACTAACTTCACCCTGGTTTGATGAGTCGCCTGTTGCAGCCTTTGAATAGGATGACGAGGAGTTCAGTCACTCAAATGGTGACTTGTAGAAATTATACAAATAGCAGTAATGACAATAATAATCGATTTCAAGATAACTTAGGGTGTAGTGCTTTCACTGTGTGTAACTTAAATTCACCATTTGCCCCTGATATTAAGCCCACAGAAATCGTCTTTTTTTTGTTTTATGCCGGCGGTGCTGAAAATCCAGCAGCAGAATGCATATAGGGGAAGCACTGACACATCAGATAACCTTCCGCACGATTACAGGCTCTTTGGTGGAGCTCTGCTTTCAATTAAGTTCCGTCGTGACAAATGAATGGACTACTTGCGGAGTGACATGAAGACATGAATCAGAGGCACAAACAACGTTGACAGTGCTGGCCAGTCATTATGTTTACCAATACCTGACCCGTGCCTTGCGCAACTTGATACTTTTTTCAAATGTTGAATGACGGTGGACAGCGAGGGACAAATTTGAAATTTGAAATGCAATCAGTAGATCTGCTGTAGCTGTAAACTGTCTGTTTAACCGTTTTAGCATTTATGTTGAAAGCTATATAGCAAAGTCGGCAAATTTCAGCAGCCTGCCAATGGCGTGTGACCTATTTATTTTACTCGCCAAAACAATTTTTTCCACGATTTGGCGAGTGCCAATTTTAAACCCTGGATCTGCCAACCAATCGCGAGTGGTTTTTCTTGTTTAAAAGTAGTTGTTTCATCCAATACTGAGTGAGGAAATTCAAGCCAGGCCAGACACTCTCTGGCCAGGCATGGTTTTGCTGCTATTCATATGCTAATTAGAGCCATTGGCACCTCCGTGAGCTCCACATGATTCGTTTCCGTCAATATGTGGCACAGACGAACGCAACGTTCACAGGCTGTAAATTGTCGTTAACTGTTGAAAATAAGCGAGATTTCCGGGTGTTTACAGGAACGAAAATCCCACTTTCATGCAGTGCATAAGATGCACTAGGGACTTTTTCCCAAAAGCCAACATTGTGAAAGACACATCTGTAAAACTGTAATAAAAGCCTCACAACCCCGTCAGATTTGAGCAATTCGGTCTTGGAAAGTCTATAAGAGCCATCAGGTTACATTTTATCCTCATCCAAGAAAGCTCAGTGCTAAACCGGAGGTTTGCTGATTCGGTTGACGGATATCTCATGCTCTATGGCACCCCACAGCCAATTAAAGTCTGATTCTTGGGGAAACACTGACATTTATTGAATAAGATGACTCTTCTCTCACCAGTACCCACCTCCATCCACAGCCCTGCCAGTTGCAGGTGAAAGGCTTCTCCCCTGTGTGCCTCCTCAGGTGGGCCTTTAGGTGGCTGCTCTTTGTGTACATCTTGGTGCAGCCAGGGAAAGTGCATTTGTGCATTTTGATAAGATCTGCCACCGGGTTCTTCTGGAACTTTTGTCCCCCACCAAGAATCCTTGATCCCTGGCTGGCTGAGCTATCCCCAAGCTCAAGAGGCTTGGCTGCAATGGGGACAGGAGCAATGCGTACAAACTTGGAGGAGATATTAAAGCTGGGGGAGGGCAGGATGTGGGGCACCAGGGCAAAGGTCTGACCCTGGATGTTGACCAGTAGCTGTGCAATTTTGATGTCTGAGGCGGCTGCAGGCTGTCGGGGCTGGGCTACAGGGGTATGAGGCACTATTGTGGGCTTCTGCTTAATCTGAAGGGGCTGAATCCGTAGAATGACCGGCACCCCACTACTGTTTGTACCACTGTCTGCTGATGAAGGTTTGCTCACTGAAGCCTTCTTGTCCACTAAGCTGGATTCAAGTGTGTGGTTAACTGTAGTTTTGGTCTCACTGGAGGCAGCAGTGGCGAGACCAGCAGTGGGGACAGTTTGGTCTGAATACCTGTCCTCTGGCTCCTGCTTAGGCTCAGGGGAGCCTTCCCTGCACCGTTCCAGTCCATCCTCTAGACCAAGAGCATCCTCCAGTCCCATTCCCAACCCTGGGCAACTTTCTCTGATCTCCTGTTTTTTTGTTACCACCTCCATATTCTCCACGAGGAATTCTTCGATCTCTTCCAGTGTGGGCTGGAAAGATCCTCCAGGTTGTTCCGCTGTCTTCACATCGGACCATGTGAGGAAGTCAAAATGTTCCTCTTTCACATGTTTAGAGGGCTCATCTTGCTGTGAGTCACAGAGAAAAGGGGATAATGGTATAGGTGCCACAGATCCTCTCTGTACACCTTTGGCACCTCCTAAAGAGTCCTGGGACAGCAGGTGATCCAGGATGCTGTCCTGGCTCTCAGCACTAGAGTTGCTGCCGTAGCTAGAGCTGAGCACCTGGGGGTCTGGGCTGGAACAGGAGCAGGGGCTGGACGTCTCACTCAGGTCATCCTCCGAAAAAGGTGAGGGTATCACCTGGTAGGAGCCAAGATCTGTCATCATGTCTGATAGCCGATAGGCTTTTGGAGAGCCACAGTAAGGAAGAAAAGTCTCCTCCCTGACTGGGGAGTTATTTACCATACCTATATTGTGCCAAACTGCTGTCATTTGTTGGACTTGAAGCCTGAGTTGAGGATGATTTGTAGGAGAATTATTTCTTGTGCTGTTAGGAAAGTTAGGCCAAACAAACCCAGGTCACCAAGGCCACACTTCCTATTCGGGTGAGATAGTGGAACACCTGGCGTGCTTCTCAGGGTGGAAAAAGTCAGCGTCAGGGAAACAATCCAAGGTCTCCAGCCAGGATAGTCTTTCTAAAGAGAAATAAACAAAGACAGTGAGAAGTCTGATCATCTTAATTCCACATGTGCCTACTGATCAGATTTAAAAGAACATTCTGCCTTTATATAGAGAGTATGAGGTTATTATGCATCCAATGAAAAATGTATATGGTCCCATATCCTCTGATCCATCTGAACTGATAGTCACAGTCTGTGTGCAAAAAGCTGCAGCATTTTAAACCTGTGAGCTGATATCTGAATGAGGCAGCCATGTAGAGCAACCACATTACAATATCAATGACACAACGCAAAGGATAATAAGTCTCTGTGCCAGTGTATTTATTGTTATACAATAATCTGCTGCACTGGTCCCCAGACTTTCTGCTTGCGACTTTTTACACCAACTGATAAAGGCCATGAGGTGCAGCCTGAAGCTCCGAAATAAATCTAGTAAGAAGACCTTAAGTTAAGAATATTTTGTCAAGCATACTTTTGTGTCTTGTCTTCTTTTTAACTTGTTAGAGAGAAAAAAAAAAGTCAAATTTACATTCAACTACAAGTAAAGCAGCAACAGAAACTTGATTATTAATCAATTACAGGTTTGAAAAAGAAATTAAGTACCAACCTATTTTGAGTGTATTTGGTAACACTTTACATTAAGATTCTTATAACAGGCACTAGTTTTCCAGTTAATTAGACTATAAAAGCTAGAATAATAATAATAAAAAGTACTAGATAGATTTCTATTGTTGGATTATAAGACATTTATAAGAAACTATTTAAAAAGCTGCAAAAAGCATTTAACAGTTAACTTTTAAGTACATAATACGGTACACATTGATCTTAATTAAGCAACACAAAAGCTCAGAAGAAGCCAATTAAATAATAGGTAGACTGAAGTTTAAATTTATAAAATAATTTATGTTAAATGCCAAATACTGATGCTTTGGATTGGTGGCTGGCTGACCTCCTGAGTGACCTTCTGAGACTCAACAATTAGATGTCTTACAAACTGGACTTCACCTTAATACATATGTTTGAAATACCTTCAATGCTCTTGAGCAGTCTATAAAGTATTAACATGTTTCTTGTAAATGTCTGATAATCTAACAATAAACATGTTTATTTTGCCATCACTGAGGTTAATAAGCATCTTCTAAGGATGTTCTCATGTCCTAATAAATGATTCATAAAACACTGTACTGTTTGTCAACAGTGAAATAAATATTCACCATTAATAACTATCATTAAAGGGACAGTGTGTAATATATCATGTATTTAGCGCCATCTAGCTGTGAGGTTCTACATTGCAACACTCCTTTGCTCACCCCTCCCGTTCTGAAGACGTTGAGTTGTCTGGAAGCTACGGTGGCCCTGACGGACAAGAAACTCATTTTCAAAATATGGACTCTTTCCCAACAGCGTTGAGTATTTCTACTGATTCAAGTAATGAGGTAAAGATGTAGTTAGCTATTCCGATATTTACCCTCGTTTTCTGAATACGCCGGTCATGTTGCCTTTTTTTTTTCTCTTTCGCTTTTTTGGTGGCGAGGATTCCTTCTCCTGTGGCATGGCATAAGTGTGGTCTTCCATTTATGAAACAAAAATCGCAGGCTTTCAATTTTCCGGGGCAGTGACGAGCGCTTTCGCTGAGCTCTTTCTCAGTTCCGCAGTCAAGCTGGCTCTGAGCAAAAACGTGTTTAGCCTTACTACGTAGTACCACGTGCTTTGTGTCCCTCTCGGCAGTCCATAGTTTTTTTAAAACCGGAAAGACATGGCGGCCTCCATAGAGCTTGCCCGTGCTATGTATATTCAGATAGGTAATTCTTCGCTCATGAGGATAAGTCAGATTGTTGGCAGAGGTAATTGTACACCAATGAGGACTTACTTATGAACGAAGACGTTGATTTCAGTTAATAAATTACTTAAATCGGTACACACTCTCCGTTTAAAGTCTAATGAACTATAAATTTACCATGTATATTAATGATGGCTATCATAAAGTGTTATTGACACAGATCTCCCATGGTATGACTACATACATTGTTTTTGTCTATAGTTTTACTGCATGTTTTGAGTTTTCATTCACCTTTTCAGGTGCCTATTTAAGTTCAAGGCTACAATGTTATGACCTGTTGCTCAGCACACTGTTGTTGCTTTCCAAGTGGCTCAACAGCTATAGCAATATATGTTGTTAATGGTTCACTTGATCTAATTTGTTTTGATAATGTTCTACTACACACTTCATAACTAGGTTGTTTTCCTGGAACAGAGAGCATCAGTCATACTTACCCCCTCCCATCCCCTTCCTCCCCTACCAGGGGCCCCTACACAGTCTGAGTGACCGACAGTAAACCCGTCTAGAAAAGATATTAAAAAAACACAAAAACTGTCAACATTATTATCAACACACACGGCACCTAAGCTTGAATCAGCTGGCCTGTATGACAATCACAGACAGAGGATCAATCCAGTCTGTCTCTGAAGCTGGAGGACAGACTTCAAACAGCAGTCATCACATGGATATGACTTTGGAACATTTTGAGTCATTTCAGTTTTTGGTGGAGAGGAAATGATCAGAACAGCACGGGCCCTACAACTGTAACTCAACCCAATATGTGTATCATCCTAATAACGGTTATTACAATTATAACCATTAATTGTTCTTTAGCATCAGATTTCGAAGGCAGTGTTGAGCGGGGGAGTTTATACATCTTGTCATACGCGCAGCAACAAGAAGCCCAAAACTAATTCATCTATGCTGTGTTGTTAAACTGCGCAGAGACGGATCAAGGACCAAGAACAGTGCGGAGCCAAGAACAGTCCACAGCACAGACCGCGTGCCCGACCCACAGCCTGCACAACGCGTGAGTAGGCGCGCGCACCGCTCTAAACGTAAACATGTTTTCTACAGCTGCTACAGCGTATTGGTCCGAGCACAAACACGCGCACCCTGAATCCAGCGAAACATGAGCCAAAGCAGCAGTCCTACCTTGTTCACTCACGGTAAGTATAATCCCAGATCAGAGGGCGCGCTCAGAGTGTTTTGATCCGGTGCAGTCGATCGTCAGAGCAGCTTCTGCCCTCAAGACTAGCCATGCAGCTGCAGCAGCACTGGCGCTCAGACTGGACTGACTTAATGCAGGCTGAGTGTTACTACATGACCGTCACATGACTACCAGTGTGTGTTACAGGTTGAATGTAGTGGGAAATAAGAGGCTGCTGCTGAAGGCTCGTCCCCGCTCTGCAGCCTCATTGGTCGATTGCACTGGGATGGAGGCGGGCCGTCTGCTCTGTCACTCAGTAGCCCTTTTTACGCAGCCTCTTATGGAGCCAGAACGATGACATTAAAATTTTGCATCCAAAAAAAAAATTAGCATTGAAAACAAAACCAGTACTGAAAAAGGAAACATTTGCAATGAAACATTTGTATTGAAAACAGTTGCATTGGCTTTGAAACAAGTTTTGGCACTGAAAAAAGAAACTAATTAAAATAATTAAAATCTGAAAATCTTATTATTTTATTCTATTGGGATTTTTTTGTATTTTTCAATGACAATCTTTAGATTTTTTCTTCATGTCACTTTTTTTTCAGTGACAGATTTTTTTTACAATGTCAGTTTTTTTTTACAATGTCAATTTTTTTTCAGTGTCACTGATTTTCAGTTTCAACTTTCTGTCACTGTTTTGGCGTCGAGAGGGAGGGGCCTGAGGGGAGGGGCCAGTAGAGCGTGGTTTGCATAACATTAGAGAAGGTAATGGCAGCATCCTGCGGGAAGGCGGAGCTGGACGGTCCAGCCACAATAGCATTTAGGATCCGTGTGCCGGCCGTCTCTGGGCAACACAGAGTCCAACTACCTCGCAAACTTTTCTTCAAGCTCTCTCCTGATGTGTTCAAGTCTCTGGATATCTGTTTCTGTCGCGGAGCTCCCGAGCTCCGGTCCCTATATGCCTATGGAGTGTGGTAGTAGCACGGAGCTAACGAGCTCCGGGCGCCGAGCATGGACCATTAGCCCCAGTTAGCACAACAGTAGAACAGCAGGCTTTTCTCGCTTGTTGTGTCGTTCCGAGCCGGGGCTGCAGCGCCGACAGCAGCGCTCCGGTCTGCTCCCCGAGCTCTGTACCACCATACCGCTGTAGAGACACTGTCTCCCCCATAAACTCAGTTCATGTGAATAATATCACTATTCATACTAAACTCACATTGAGAGGAGCCAGCTGAGGTGGCTCGGGCATCTGTTTCGGATGCCCCCGGGACGCCTCCCTCGGGAGGTGTTCTTGGCATGTCCCACCGGGAGGAGACCCCGAGGAAGACCCAGGACACGCTGGTGTGACTATGTCACCCAGCTGGCCTGGGAACGCCTTGGGATCCTCCCGGAAGAGCTGGAGGCAGTGTCCGGGGAGAGGGAAGTCTGGGTGTCCCTGCTCAGGCAGCTGCCCCCGCGACCCGGCCCCGGATAAGCGGAAGAAAATGGATGGATGGATACTAAACTCAACAAGCTAGTATGCGGGCAAAGTCAGCTGTGATTGTGCTGTGGTTCATAAAGTACAACAGACGGCTGTAATCAAGTAACAGACACATATTTTCATAACTTAGCAGGTAGTCCAACTTCCTCTCTGATTTTCTCCAAGCACTCTGCTTTATTGTCCGGTCTCTGTATGCGTGTACAGCGGTATGGTGGTACAGAACTCGGGGAGCGCTGCTGTCGGCGCTGCAGCCCCGGCTCGGAACGACACAACAAGCGAGAAAAGCCTGCTGTTCTACTGTTGTGCTAACTGGGGCTAATGGTCCATGCTCGGCGCCCGGAGCTCGTTAGCTCCGTGCTACTACCACACTCCATGGGGGTGGCAATAGCACAGTCCATAGGGACTTGGCTTGGGGACTTGAACATCGCTTGTTCAGCAGGTTCAAGTCCCACTTGAACTTTTTTTTTGGGGGGGGGTCCGAGTGGGACTTGAGCGTCGCTGGTTCAAGTCCCACTCGGACCAAAAAACCACATACGATGTGGACTGGCAGTTGGAGAATGCAAGTCCCTACGGACCTTGCCCCCAGTTACATTTCAGATCTCCTTGTTCCTTATTCCACTCCTCGGTCACTTCGCTCCTCAAATTTCGTCTTTTTATCCGTTCCACGCTCGAACTGTAAACTAAAGGTGACCATGCCTTTGCTGTTTTAGCCCCAACATTGTGGAATAGTCCTCCCCATTCACTAAGACTATCTGAATCTGTGGACAGTTTTAAGCGGCTGCTTACAACCTACCTCTACAGGCAAGCATTTTTATAGATTTCCTTGTTTGTTTTCTCATCTGCTGTGCCTCTTTTATTTATCCCTCCCTTTTGTTTTATTTTCCCCTGTTTGTCCTTCTTTCTCTCTTTTTTTAGCATTTTTGTGTGCTTACTTACTTACTTACATCCTGGGCATTGCCGAGGTGCTCTTGTGCAAGGAACCGACCCCTAACACTGCTCGCCATAGCATGTGTGGCAGCCCCTTCACTCATCTCCTCTTCACTGCGTGTGTGCGTGCCTGTGTGTAATGTGAGTGGAAAAACGAATTTCCCAATTCGGGATTATAATAGTATATTAAAAAAAATACTCTCAAACACACACATTTTATTCATGTTTTAAAAAACCTTTTTACTTTTTCTCTGTCAGTTCAAAACATCTCTCTCTCACAAACATACACAAAGTTCCATGTGGGTGACTACTCTACACTTCACTTTTCTAAAACAGCATTATTCTTTGTTTTTTGTGACGGGAACTGAACCGTCTCACAAATTCATTCATGTCTAATGCTTTTGCTTGTCGGGACTCAATGCTCAGCACCCCAAGATGACTCAAATGCTCGTCTAGTGTCCCCTTTAAGCCCACTTGGTAAAAATGTTAATTAAAAAATAAATAAAGATAAATATACACATGTATTATGTATTTAACAGTACAATAGGATATTCTGCCTACAAAAATGTAAACTACACATGCTTATCATGCTTTATGTCATTGCAATGAACAATGCTATGCAGTGACTGTATTGATGCAGCATGTGGGCTGTTGGCTAGCATGCTAAAACATATTTTGACTACAAAAGAAAAAACATTTCTAATTCTTATAAAATTCTAACATATGTTTTATTTAAAGCATTAATCTCTTAAATTTCGATAACAAATGAGTACTTACCAAAAGCAGGAGTAGAAATATGGAATAAAATGTTGGTTTTCAGGGCATCAAAATCACTTAAGTTTTTTTGTAACTTCTTCTGGGAGCAGCAGGCACATGTCACACATGTGCTTCGATAACTCAAGATTGACAAATCTGATTGGCTTACAATCAAAAGTATAATTTATGTAACAAGCAGCTTCATTGGAAGAACCATGAACCAGCAAAAATGGTGATGTAGTTTTTTTTTTAATTGACTCAGAATTCACAAGTGGGCTTTTATGGTACGTGGGCTTAATAGGTACACTTACCCTACCACTGCTCTGGATCTGAGTGCTTGGTTATTTGTAATGTTGCACTTAAAAAATACCATATTTACTGTTGGCACTGATTGATATGCAAGTTTTTTTATGCATTGCCACTGATTTTGCGATTTGATTCCATGCTGATTGCTGTATGATTTGTGTTATTAGTGCTGATCTAGTTTAATTCCTATTGCTACCTATGTTGTATAGCTGGCATTGATTTTGTTGTTTAATCCCATCCTATTTGATTTTTTGATTGCAAACCTATTTCGTTTGATAACATGATAAAGACAAGTTTAATAAAACATGTAGACAAGAATTGTTTTTTAGTGAACATATTTTATTTTACTCTTCAGATAGTGGAATAATTGGGCAAAGGAATTCTTAAGGTAAATCAACTTGAAGGTTAGTGTATTATTGGAATAAAGGGACAAAGCAATTGATATTACTAATGATTTTAAGTTAAACAAACTTGGTATTAAGTGTATTGAACTCAAAATAACAATACCATCCACTCATTTTTTTTAAGTTAAATTCACTCAAGTTTTCATCAAACATTACTTAATTTTTTTAGGGCAACCAGTTTCCTAAAATTTTTTAAGTAAACTCAACTTATCCGTGCCATGTGTAGTCTGTACCACGACTCATTGAATGCCTTCTTGCGGTTGCCATCTTGCGTCTTGGGGAAAACCTTAAGGACAGGCTGCACAGGACCCCCTGCTCTTGACTGGAAAATGATCTGGTGAGAAGCAAATTAAATGAAAGTTGGAGTCAATTGTTTATATTCTTCAACTTTTAACTTTCATGGCATTCAGAAACAGCAAGTCAATGAGTGCATAATTCAGTGAAATTAAAAGACCATTTACAGAATGAAAAGCATACCATCAGGTCCTACTGGAGCCGGACAATCCTTTGACATCTGCACAGGACTCTGTGCACCACACTGGAAGATGTCTGAAAGCAGCAAATGACAAATTATTTAACATAAGCCTACTGTCATAATACATACGCAAGCAGTTACTTTCCAAGATAGCCGCTTACCATCAGATCCTGCAGGATCAGCACTGATTGGTGACTCTGGTGGCTCAGCAGAATGGGGCAGTTAAGTCACCAGCTTCACTCTGGTTGTCCGTATCAGAGAGAGTCCTGTCCCAGTTTGTGGATTAAACACAAATATGTGTCACAAACAGTGTTGCCAGATTGGGCGGTTTTCCACCCAATTGGGCTACTTTTCTTTACGCCAGGCGGGAAAAAAATACATTGGGCGGGTGAATAAAATTTGGGCTGCCTTTGTCCACATTTGGCGAGTTTTTAATGTTGTAAAAACAGCTCTCTCTCTCTCTCTCTCTCTCTCTCTCTGTCTCTGTTTCAATAAATAATTGACGTGAGATGTATTTTTGTTTTTTTTCAATTGGCATCATTTCATTTGGCAACTTAACCATGACGTCAGTTCCACAGACAGCAAGTACACTGTAGCCGTGCTGAATTTGAAGCAGGTGGCCTAGCTAAGTTAGCATCATGCCGAAGTGGGGAAAATACAAGAAATCCTACAGGAAGGAATGGGAGACTGACCCCGAACTAAAAACCAGGATCGGGCCTGTCCCAGGAGATGACTCTAAAGCCCGTTGCAAGTAGTGTAACACAGAAACTAGAACTGCAAGCAGTTATGAATGGGGGCCAAGCCCCGTCCCGCACGACTCGGACCCTGCGCATCGCAGAGCCCACGGAAGGCTACGGAATAATTGACTTAAATTTGATGTTGAAAGCATTTAGTTTGACCGAAATATGAAACAATATGTGTTCTTTAGCTAGCAAAAAAGATTGTTTGGTTATAACTAGGAGATTTTTTGGAGTGCCAAACAACTTTTCATCAGACACATCTGGAGATTGTATGCGCAAAGTTTCAGGCAGATGGCGCTATTGTAGGAGGAGTTTGAAAAAGTAGGTTTTGCATATGTGGCGATTTAGCGAACGAAATGTGCAGCAGAAGTGGGCGTGTCCTATGTCAGAAAACCCAGCTCCATTCAGAGAACATATGGATATAAGGTTTGCAAATGTGTTACTTAAAATGTGGAAGTTACAGGCAAAAATGTGATTGCATCCATTATAGCGCCACCTAGTGGAGTACATGTGCAATTTTTGGTATGGAAGAACTGTGTCCTATTCTATCTGTACCATATAAATTTCAAAGCTCATAGCATAACAGTTTGGCTGAAATGAATCTTTGTTGTTTATCTTGTAATAAGCCACACCCACATTGACCAGTCATGACCAACTTCACGATATGGCCTCAGGATTGGCCCTACATCATACCGACCATATTTCATAAAAATCAGTGTAGCCGTTCAAGAGATATAAACTTCGTATATTTTTAGCGCCCCCTAGTGGGCAAAATTCGCCAAATTTGGCTCATCCCTTCCAAGTGTCATGGTAACCAAGGATCTCAAATTTGGTGTGAATAGCATTTAGTTTGACCGAGATATCAAACCGTTTACATTTTTATAGCTGGCTACAGATATTTGTTCGTTAATAATTTGTGCATTTTTTGACCAAGCAAAATTCTTTTGATAACTTTAGATCAGGTCCAGCTGAAGAGTGTATGTGCCAAGTTTCACTCAGATCGGATAAAATCCCAAGGAGGAGTTCGAAAAAGTAGGTTTTCCAGTTTTTGGGATTTTGCGAAAAAACTTTCTAGGCGGAAGTGAGCGTGGCCAATGGCAAAGTGATTCAGCTCCATTCAGGGAATCTGGGGATACAAGGTTTTTGAATGTGCACCATACGGTGTGGGACTTATAGGCAAAAGGTGCCTGGACCAACAATTCAAATGGCACTGCCCTCCCTTGCACGATTTAGCCTGCAGCACCACTTGTAGTGGGAGAAAAAAAATCT
Organism: Diplodus puntazzo; assembly: GCA_963678695.2. Taxonomy (NCBI): domain Eukaryota; kingdom Metazoa; phylum Chordata; class Actinopteri; order Spariformes; family Sparidae; genus Diplodus; species Diplodus puntazzo. The sequence goes on along the minus strand of OZ023157.1, from coordinate 37,491,232 downwards.
TTACAATTACTGTAACTGTCTCAGAGACAGTTTAATTGATGTGTTCGTTGTGTATGTTTCTGTTATATGTATAAGATCATTAAGCCGTGTCTAAAAGATATACTTGAACATAAGTATCACAATATATATATTGCCGAGCATTTTGGAAAATGTGAGGTCATGTGGTGAGGCCATTTCAGTGGCATTTTGGGTAAGAAAAGCGTGGCTGTCAATGATGAAGAAGCCACTACAGAGATAAGTTGTTCTACGTGTGGTCCAAGAGGCGCACACAGTAATGTCCTTTATATGTTTAATGGACACTGGCTTACTGTATGTGATTTGTATGATTTGTATGTGATTTGTGAAAGGAGATGGGAGCATTCAAAATGCACAGGACAAAGTGTACAGTTGTCATCACATATGTTCTGGCACCACATTTCAGAGGGGAGTTGAAGTAAGATGTTGGTGAGCCTCCATATTCTCTCTATCTGGACGAAACAATCGATATATCAGTTAACAAAACTGTGGAGTCACTTATTCTTAACGAAACAAAATACACAGTTATCCTGTTTCAAATGGCACTAACAACGCTGATTCTGCGTAAAGGTAAGATGATTTTTATGTCACCTTATCTTATTTGCACTGTGACTGATTTTGGTAACTGTAGCCCACTTATTCTATGGCATTTGCTCGTTGAACTAAAAACTATTTTTTCGTGGTTTTGTGCGTTCGGAATCTCAATCAGCTGCTGTACGGCCAGGTCATTGTGCGTCTTTCAGCACCACAGGTGTGGAAAGCAGTGAGGAGAAAAAGGGAGGGAGGGAGGGAGGGAGGGAGAGGCGCTCTGTGCATAATTTTGTTTTGTATTAAATTGTTTTGCATGTAGTCCTTATACAGGTCATTTGTGATGTAAATAATGAAATTTATTAGGCCTACACGGCTTAAAAGTGCACCTCTTTACATGCAGCTGGCATTATTACTAATCTGGGCCTGGCGCTAGGATGCCAGAGGTTCATTCTGCAATTTGTGTAGCCATGTGTAGCGCTCGTGTGGTTGCAATTTGCAAAAACCTATTAATCTATCATTTATGTATGGTTATTTGATGCAGATATGAAGCTCTGGGTGTGTTTTCCATTGCATGTGTTATGATTTTATGGGTTTACACAGTGTTTGGCAACTTTGTGGTTTGGGCGTGTTTTTATTGGATTGGGCGGGTTCTAAGATGTGATTGGGCTGGAAACTGTCAATCTGATCTGTCAACACTGGTCACAAACTCCAAGCATGTATTCAGCTGAAACCATGTTGTCTATAAGACCACATTATTATTTATTTAAAACTGAAGGAAAGACTTAAAAGCTTGAAATATAATAGTGAGTTGTGGTAGATGTTCATTAAAAATGAAAGCCATGACATTAAAGTTATGGCTTTCAAAAATTGCTGAATTTACGCCTGAGACTGACCCTTTCTTTTCATATTCTTTGTGACTGCCAAACGTTATAGTTAATGTTAACACAAATGCCAATAACAAAGAAGTACATGAATTAGCATTACATTTATTAGGAAATGCTAACGTTCATGTCTAAACACAAGTAGGGCCTAATTTAACATTACTTTTAACTAATGCTAGCTTTGCTTCTTTATTTTAATGTTTGTCAGACTTAAAGGTCCAATATTATACTGTTTTTCATCAACTTCACACAGCTGTCAGAGGTCCAACAACACTATATTTGAAATGTATTGCCCCAAACCCATCCGTGGTCCTGAATTTCAGCTGTCTAAAAGTCGCTCAAGTGAGCTCTACTGAGAGCAGGCTTTTTCTGTGCCTGCACCTTTAAATGCTAATGAGCTCTATCTGTTAAAGCCTACCTTGCCTGCTACACGGCCCTCTCAGGGAGAGGATGCCTCTTATGCCAGCGGTAGCATGCGTTAATGTTTACGTTGGATGTATCGCTATGGCTCGCCGAGATGCTGTTGTTCAACCATACCAGTTTGACCCAGAATTGGACCCAGAAGGAGAGGCTCCTGAAGAAGTACAGACTCTGCGGCTGCAGCAGGACGTTTCAGGATGGTTAGGGGTTAGGGTTAGTAACCCTATGTTACATAGTTTGTTCATATGTTTTGTTACAGTTACTACCATGTAGCTAATGCTAGCTCCTGCTAATGGTAAAGGTAACTATAGTTCTCCAGCAACCGTAAATGTCAAAACGTGGCGAAACTTACCTGTGGCTCAGGTGCAGTTGCTGGGTCCGGTATGGGTGGGACTGATCCTTTTACGAGGGTCAGTGTCGAGGCAAAGCCAATTTTGTACTGACCCTCGTTACTGAAGCAGTCTGATGTGAAGTGGTTAGCACACACATACAAGCTAACACGAACCGCAGCCAGCACGTTGTCATTGAAAATGAAACGCAATCACTGTCTCTTCTGTTGTTCTGTAGCTGGGACAGAATATAGGCACTTATGTTGATTTTTACAACCAACAACAGAGCAATTTGCTTGTCTAACTCTAAGTGATGACATTGTCTGATGAAACACTGCTATCTTACCGCTGGACACACTGAACTTCACCTCAGGGATGGACGCCCCCCTCTCGGATATCTCCTATCATCACGCAGAGGAGGCCTCTCCTGTCTTTACGTAACAACAGGAGCTGAATCTGAACAGCCTGTAGGAGCGCCGTTTTACCAGTGGGTGGGCTGCAGAGACCATGCAGGACTCGATTGCTTTCCTCATTCTGGGAGTTATTAGGCTCAGGAAGGACCAGTTTATATATGTAGAGACCACAGAAAACATGTTTTTCATAATATGGGACCTTTATGCGACGTGACAGCTGTGAGTAAATAGGAATTTATGACTTACCAACAAACTCCTCAAAACATAGATTGAACTTTCTCTGCGGGATCGCTCAAATCTTCTTCTTCTTCTGTAAGCTTTATTGATGCTGGACATTCATATTTGGCTCATTAGCGCCACTAGTGTTTGGGCATGGAATTGCATCGACCTATAATCTGATCATAGCTCTCAGACAAAGGACAGATGAGTGATAGGACAGGGGAACTTCAGGGGGCCAATCTGATTTCAGCTGGGGCCAATGCCTCTGTGGCCCCGCCCCTAGAACCGCCCCTCAATGTGACTGATTTAAAGCAGTGCTATTTTGTTTTTATTAGTTAGTTAAAGACCTGGAACTGACATTACAAGAGTGCAAACCACTGATGTTCCTAGTCCTCTCAAAGGTTTAAGGTTAACTACAGTGGAACATTTCTTTTGGTTTTTGGCTTTCCAATCTTCCTCTGTCCAATGTCTGTGTTCTTTTGCCCATCTTAATCTTTCCCTTTTATTGGCCAGTCTCAGATATGGCTTTTTCTCTGCCACTAGAAGGTCAGCATCCCGGAGTCGCTTCTTCACTGTGGATGTTGAGACTAGCGTTTTGTGGGTACCATTTAATGAAGCTGCCAGTTGAGGACCTGTGAGGCATCTATTTCTCAAACTAGAGACTTTATTGTACTTGTCCTCTTGTTTAGTTGTGCACCAGAGCCTCCCGCTTCTCTTTCTATTCTGGTTAGAGCCCATTTGTGCTGTTCTCTGAAGGGAGTAGTACACACCGTTGTTGGAAATCTTCAGTGTCTTGGCAATTTCTGGCACGGAATAGCCTTCATTTCTCAGAACAAGAATAGACTGTCGAGTTTCAGAAGACAGTTCTCTTTTTCTGGCCATTTTGAGAGTATAATCCAACCCATAAATGCTGATGGTCCAGATACTCAACTAGTTCAAAGAAAGGCCAGTTTTATAACTTTCTAATCAGCGTAACAGTTTTCAGCTGTGCTAACATGATTTCACAAGGGTTTTGTAATCATTAATTAGCCTTTTAACATGATTAGCTAACACAATGTACCATTAGAACACCATTGGTTGCTGGAAATGGGCCTCTGTACACCTATATAGATATTCCAACAAAAATCAGCAGTTTCCAGCTAGAATAGTCATTTACCACATTAACAATGTCTAGACGGTATTTTTGATTAATTCAATGTTATTCAACATATATATGTATATATATATACATACATACAGGGTATAAAATTAGATTTTTGACCTACCTGCCAATGACAGGTAGGGTTTGAAATTTTACCGGCCAAAATATGTTTTGACTGACATTTATTTTGTCCCGTTGTTGGCTGCATCTAAGAAAGAAATAGTTCACCCCACACATCCAAAAACACAGTGTTTCCCATAGATTTTTCTGTAGCACTGGTGCTCTGAGTCGTAAACCTAGCAACACTAGGGGAATCCGGGGGCATGCCCCCCCCCCCCCGAAGAACATTTTGAAAAATAACCCTTTATATGGTGACAACTGGTGAGATTTTTGAAAAAAAAATTAATTTTCAGAATTTCTGAATCAGAATCTAAGACATGAGACAAAATAGTGTAGAAGTTGACATTGCTGCTTGAAAATATGTTAAACTCTTGAACATTAGAGAACTTTTTTACCATTATTTTAATTTAATTTTAATTATATTCTTATGGAAACAATCTGTTTCAGAAGTCAGTGGGCCACATGACATGGAAGATATTGAAAAAAATGCAATTATTCTGTATTCATATATTTATGTTAAGTAATTTAACGACGGTCCCTAAATCAGTCTCCAGTGATTCAGCGAGGCTCTGGGAGGTGAGCTTACCATCCTCCTGCTGCTAACACTGGACAAACCTCAGTAATGTCGCGGCTGGACCCGAGTGAATATCCAACCTAAAACTAACTTCACCCTGGTTTGATGAGTCGCCTGTTGCAGCCTTTGAATAGGATGACGAGGAGTTCAGTCACTCAAACGGTGACTTGTAGAAATTATACAAATAGCAGTAATGACAATAATAATCGATTTCAAGATAACTTAGGGTGTAGTGCTTTCACTGTGTGTAACTTAAATTCGCCATTTGCCAGCAGAATGCATATAGGGGAACAACTGACACATCAGATAACCTTCTGCAACGATTACAGGCTCTTTGGTGGAGCTCTGCTTTCAATGAAGTTCCGTCGTGACAAATGAATGGACTACTTGCGGAGTGACATGAAGACATGAATCAGAGGCACAAACAACGTTGACAGCGCTGGCCGGTCATTATGTTTACCAATACCTGACCCGTGCCTTGCGCAACTTGATACTTTTTTCAAATGTTGAATGACGGTGGACAGCGAGGGACAAATTTGAAATTTGAAACGCAATCAGCAGATCTGCTGTAGCTGTAAACTGTCCGTTTTACTGTTTTAACATTTATGTTGAAAGTTATATAGCAAAGTCGGCAAATTTCAGCAGCCTGCAAATGGCGTGTGACCTATTAATTTTACTCGCCAAAAAATATTTTTACACGCATTTGGCGAATGGCGGGTGCCAATATATATGTGTATATACACATCTCTCTCTCTCTCTCTCTCTCTCTCTCTCTCTCTATATATATATATATATATATATATATATATATATAAATATATATATATATATATATATATATATATATATATATATATATATACACACATGTATATATATATATATATATATATATATATATATATATATATTAGGGCTGTCAAACGAGTAATTTTTTTAATCGCGATTAATCGCATTTTGTCCATAGTTAACTCGCGATTATTGCAAATTAATCGCAATTTTTTTCTGTTCTAAATGTACCTTAATGTATTTTTTCATGTTCTCAATACTTTTAACAACAAAAGAAAGGGCAAATATGCTTGCATTATGAAAATGTTTATTCAACACTTCAAATCATGCAGGAAAATAAATCCAGGGTTGTCTGCTTTTGGCGAGGGGGGGCGTCGGGCTCTCTGCATCTGCCGTCTGTTTGGCTTGCAAGTGGTGTCCACTGATACTGCACGTTTTCTTCTTCGCCTTTTTTCACGCAGTGTGCTGCTTTCTGTCAGTCAGTATCACACTGATGATTGCCATGGCTCCGGTGCAGCAAAACAACAAAAAGTACGTCTTGAAATTCAAACTTTCTGTCGTGATATATTCAGAGGAAAACTCGGGAGAAGTAGCCGCTAGACGTTTCTCTGTCAACCCCAAGAGAGTGAGAGAAATGGAGCTTCAGCGTCTGTCCGAGGAGGACAGCAGCAGGGCCAGGCTGCCTGCCGGAGGGAGGAAGAAGGCTAGCGAGGAGCCTGAGATAAACATGCGGGGATGAGTTATTAGCAAACGGGCACGCCACGAGAGAGTGTCCCGCAAAATGATCAGGGCGATGGCGAAACAAATGTCCGCCACCGTGAGTGACAGCAGAGATGAGGAGTTTGCAGCAAGTGCTGCTTTTCAGTCGGCCGTGTTTTTAACGAACCGCCAACCCTGCTTCTTCTTCTTCTGATTCCCTTTCTTCTTCTTCTGCCACCCTCTGTATCAAGACTACAGGTGCCACCGATGGCCGTAAATCATACAATGCGCGTTTTTTTAAATTAATTTTTTTATGCTGAGCGTTAATCGCACGTTAAAAAAATTAACGGCGATAAGAGGACGTTGCATTAACGCGTTAACGTGTTAACTTTAACAGCCCTAATATATATATGCATATATATATATATATATATATATCAGTGGCGGCTGGTGACTGAAAAAATTGGGGAGGACAGGAGGAAAACCAGTCCACGTTGTCATGTTATTTTATACAAGTCAACTACTTATCCCTACTTTCTTATATTCAATGAAAATTAAGCAATAAAACAATGACTTACAAGACTTCTTTAAAAAACATTTTATTATTATTTGTATAACGTTATTGCCCTAAAGTAGACCATTCACTACGAACTGCACGTTTAATGAGCAGGAACAAACCAACTAACTAACTTTAACTTGCCTGTTGAAGGGTTTGCTTTTGTGAACTGACACATGCTGAGCAAACGACAAACAACATTTATTGATGTTGTTGTTGCAGCCACGACGGCGGCAGCGGTGATACAGTGGAGTTATTTTTCATATTGCCCGTTCATTCAGTTTGGACAAGTGTAATAATGATGAGGGAAACTCTGTCTCACCCTGTCAAATGACAGCTGTAGTTTTAAAGGTTTTACCTGGTCTTTTTTTAGGCGAGGGATCAACCCAGGTGGAGGGCAACCCCCATTCCGAAGGATCGCCATTCTGACGTTCCGCTATTCCGAAAATTTCCAAAGGTCCGTCATTCCGAATTTCCGAGGGGCCGCCATTCTGAAGGTGTCAATCGCTGTGTTTTATTTTGAAGGGTAGGGTCAGGACCGGATTCTCTCGTGTTTGTTAGTTTGACTTCCTGTCCGTCTTGACGCGATCGCTCGCGGAAAATCGACCAGATGAAACGATCGCTGCAGGGCACGAGCCAGCGACGTGTCTGATGTGTGTGAACCAGGGTTATTATAGTTAACGAAAACTAAGACTAAAACTGAAACTAGCAGTGAAAAAATAATTTAGTTAACTGAAATAAAAATAAAAACTACAATTAAAAAAAAAACGAAAACGAAATAAAAACTACAATGAACAAAGCAAACTAAAACTAAACTGAATTGTAGATAAATTCAGCTTCGTTTTTCGTTTTCTCCCTTTATTACTGCCTGTCCTGCAGCAGCCGCTGTGCTGCTACCCTTCCTCCAGTCCAGAGGGTGGCAAACAAACAAACAAAACAAAGAATAAGTGGAGCTCCTGTCAGTCAGCACGGAGGGAACACTAGCACCGAAGTCAGCACCAGGGAATAGCACCATCTGTATTCACCCGTTTCTTCAGAAGTCTATGGGTGCTGCCATGACAGATAACTGCTGGCCGCCGCCACTGTCGTGTAAACAAACTTGCATCTGGAGGCCCTGAGCACACAGCGGGGCGACGCAGGAGACCAAGAGATCCAATCCCAGTGATGGAGCCTGGGGCGAAGTGACAGCAGAGGTCCTGCACTGAACACCTGAAGACCCCACCAGCAACGGCGGAGCAGTGACCATCCATCATTGCCGCGAGCCTGGGAGACCGCAGCAGCAGAGGAGAGCGACAAAGGAGCCAGGCGGTGAATAACCCCAAGGTCGTGGTGGAGGGAGGACCAACGGTGCAATGATGGACAGCCCACAGAGTATTGAGTACGTCGCTTTGAAAGTTAGCATTGCTAGGCTAACAGCTGATCAACGGAGAAAGGTGAGTCCACGGATCCAATTGTGAGTGTGTAGAGTCTAAAATCTGAGTCACAAACCACTATCCTAATTAGGAAATGTCTAACTTAGCATTAGATGCAGGAGGAAAGTACCTGAGAGGCCTGCAGTAGACACGATGAAGTCATGATTGCTGTATATGGAGATTGTGCATGCTACGAATATAATAAACAAAAGATGACCTATGCCAGATGACACCCAAGCCCCAGAGAGGGGAGGGGGGGCTGAGGATGTGGGGTCTGGCACCTTTTTTAAGACCTTACTTGGAAGGTTTTCCACCGGTATAACCCAAAAATGGAAGATAATCGTGGATAAGGGTATTGATCAGGCCAAAAGGTAGGAGGATCCAAGGGCGTAGAAACCCTCGGACCCAAATAGTATATAAAAAGAGGCATCAGACAGAGAAATCAGTTCTTCCCGGGAGAGCTCACTGCATGTATCTTGTGTTGTGAATTAAACATCATTGACCTGAAGATCAGCTGTTTCATCCTTATTTGAGACTCCATCTGTGAGTGTTTTTATAGTTTAAAGTCAGATTTTTGATACATTGAGACAAGTAGTTTTGGCACTACATGTGCAGCCTTCAAAGTTAATAGCACAGCCCCAGAGTTTGTAGGGACAACTTGGTTTTCTTTTTCCAACAGAAAAAATCAGTTTTGCTATGGATTGAGAAGCAGCTATATTCACACCAGCGTCCTCTGGCATCCGGGTTGCCATGGTGATATATATGGATTTCGTTGGGTCTAAGAAATCGGACTACGTCTTCTCTTGAACAACGTGTGTTCCTCAAGATTTAAAAAAAAATTTTGCACGAAAGATACGTGGTGAGAGTGGTATGTGTGCCTGTGTGTGTATATGCATGTTTGTTAGTCCTCTCCACAATGGAGACCATTTTCATAGAGATTTCATAATGGTTATGATCATATTGGGTGTCACACATTCTTTCATCCTTTTCAGCATCTACTAGTCAAGGCTTTCTCTTAATACCTGTTAAAACTAAAACTAAGACTAAAACTAAATAAAAACTAAACTGAAACTAGTCAATTCCTCAAAATAAAAACTAAACTAAAACTACTAAATCATTTGTTGAACTAACTAAAACTAAACTGAAATAAAAAAGCAAACTGAAAAACTAAATAAAAATAAAAACTATTGAAAATTTCAAAACTACAATAACCTTGGTGTGAACGACACAATCAGTTAACATGGGCCGGTGTGTCCCCGGCCGGCTAATAATGTACAGTGGGCTAATACACAAGACAAAAAAAATACCAATGTGTACCCCTTCGGGGATTTGATCCCCAGTCACCTGTGTGGCAGGCAACTGCTCTACCCACTGTGCTACCGCAGCAGTCAATTTACATAATTCACAACAGCATAGGACATCACACTCATCACAATCGCCCAAAACAACTGTGCTGCTGCTCTGTATTGTGTCCCGGTCGTGCTGCTAACGTTATGTCCTCCAGCAGGACGAACAAAACGAAAACTATGAATTATCTTTCTGACTGCTTCTCTCTGATTTCTCCGTACAGTTTTTTTTCTTTCAGAAATTTGCTTAAATTTCCTTTGAAACCGATTCCAATATCCCTGAAAACTCCATATTTCTTGCCCGAGCATGGCTGGCAGTGAAAGCTGTAAAATACATAGAAGTATTTTTTGTTTACGGTTGTATAAATGTGAGAATGAAATTTGGGAACTGTTATTGGACCAACCTGCTGTCAATCTTTCATTCTGGTTGCTGATTGGTAAGGGAGGACGTCCTCCCGTCCTATATATATATATATATAATGTATATATATATATATATATATATATATATATATATATATATATATATATATATATATACATATACATATGTATATGTATATATATGTATAGAGAGAGAGAGAGAGAGAGAGAGAGAGACCACATCAGCATTTATGATATTTATATATTTTTATTTTTTTTTATTTTTTGCTTTAGCGTATGCAGCGAGCTAAACATAAATGGCTTCAGTCACCACTCGTGAGTCACTTGTAGCATTCTTCTGAATTTTACTGATGCACCATTTCTCACTTGTAAAACTGTGACAACAGAAACAGAATAAAGAGCATTCAGTTCCAGTGTAAAAACATACATTTCACATTCAAAACTATTGCCATGTGTAAAATAACCAATTTCCGTTCTTAACATCAGCAACAGCTCCTGAATTGAATAGCGACCAAAAGGCTAAATCATAACACTTAGCTTTTACTGATTTGAATAGCATACCGGCCGTAACAACACGAAATGAAAGCACCAATACACTTCCATAATCAAGCATCTTTGCACTGAACTTACAGATTATGACCTTCTCAAGCGCAACAGATGAGGAAAACAGCAGACTCCACAAGGGAACAACATGTTAGGAGGACTCGGCTATACTCAATCTCCTGATACAAACTCACTTCCTGCTTCCGCTTTACGCCACTAGATGGCGGTGATTGTTAACAAACTCAAAATCCATAGACTTCTCTTAAAGGCACATTTACCAGATTAAAACAAGAGCGAAATAGCTGGAATGTGTCACAAAATAAACCTCAAGTGCAGAATATACTAACAAAACAAGATTGAGAGACAGAACACTCCCCGTCTGACATCAGTAGGATGTCACACCTAATAACCCACACCCACTCCAAGGATATGTCTTTCAGGTGTGGTCCTTCGATACTAGCAGGATGACTTCACTGATAGGTCTCAAGTACAGTCTCTGTTCGCCATCGTGGACTATCTTGACTTGGAACTTCCTCACTCTTCCATCCTGCCTATGAAAGGTCTTTGCAACAACGCCAAGAGGCCAGTCACTCCTATTCTCTTGCCCATCTTTAAGCAGGACGACATCTCTTATTTGTAGGTTGGGTTTGGGTGTTCTCCACTTGCGACGAGGTTGTAGTCGACTGAGGTATTCCCTCTTCCATCGTCCCCAGAAGACATTGGCCAGGTACTGTACACTTCTCCATTGTGCTCTAAACAGGTCACTCGTCAAAGTGGCCTGGGGGGACTAGAGGCATGGCAACTTTCTGCGTGAGCAGCATGGCAGGAGTGAGAATCTCAGGATGTTCTGAATCAGTGGAAACTGCTGTGAGTGGCCTTGCATTAACTATAGCAGAGACTTCCGACATGAATGTCGCTAACACCTCATGTGTGAGCTTGGCCTTTCCGTGTTGTAGCAGCATTGCATCTTGAATCCGCCAACTGACGCCGATCATGCGCTCCCATGATCCGGCCATGTGGGAGGCATGTGGGGGATTAAAATGCCACTCACAACCACTATCTCCGAGATAGGTATTGATTTTGCCATTGTGACAGCCCCTCTTGTCAATTTGAAGTTCTTTGCAAGCGCTCATAAAATTTGTACCGCAGTCTGATCTGAGCAGCTTGGCAGCACCTCTGATGGAAAAGAAATGTTGCAGTGCATTAATAAATGACAAAGTGTCCATTGACTCTATAACCTCAATGTGTATGGCACGAATACTCATACATGTGAAGATTACAGCCCACCTTTTAGCTTCTGCTTGACTTCCACTTGTTTTTCTGACTGTGACAGGCCATTGGCCAAAAACATCAAGGCCTACACATATAAAAGGAGGGTCTGTGCACATTCTGTCTTCTGGCAGATCTGACATGATCTGTTCTTGTTGTTTGCCTCTTAATCTGCGACATGTAACGCAATTAAAGATAACACTGCTGATGGCTCTTTTCCCACCCACTATCCAGAAACCTGCAGCTCTGATTGCGCCTTCAGAAAAGTGTCTGCCCTGTTGGCGTACTTGTGAATGAAAGTGCCTGATTATGAGCTGAGTTACGTGGTGTTTACTGGGGATGAGTATGGGGTGTGTTTCGTGTGCCATGAGTTGAGCTTTCGTTAGCCGACCTCCAACCTGGAGAATCATGTTAGTGTGCAAATGGAAGGTTGTCACCGACAGCAGTTTCATGTGGCGTAGCCGAATCGTTTTAGATCCTACGTTCCCTGAAGGCAACATGACAGGGGGAGGTCTGTAGCCTTTTGGTTGAGCTGTCTGTCATGATGCCACGCCCGTCTCAGTTGATGCCACGCCCCCCACGCCAGATTAGGGTCAAAACTGAAAAAGCAGGATCTAAAACTAAAAAAGAAAGATCTGAAACTGAAAAAAGATTTGAAACTGTAAAAAAAAGATTTGAAACTGTAAAAAAAAACTAAGATCTGAATCTGAAAAGATAAAACATGCAACTGAAAGAAATAAGATCCCAAATATCAAAACATATGAAAGTGAAAAATGAAAATAAATGATTTATTCAAAAGAATTACCAGAGTTGATCATAATTATTTTTAATTATAAGATCAAAACTTGAAATTTCAGTTTCAAATTTTACTTTTTCAAGTACAAAACATTTGGTCCCGATTTAGCTCCATAGGGAGGCCCACTGAGCCATGTAGAGCTGGAAAGATGGTCAGCGGGCAGTCCAGGAGTGGCGTGGTCGGCTGGGTTTAAATGTGTGGGCACATAATGCCATTGGTGGGTCTGAGTGTAGCGCCTGATGCGCTACATATATATGAATATATATATATATATATATATATATTATATATATACATATATACATATATAATATATATATATATATATATATATATATATATATATATATATATATTTCCTGGTTCATGATCATGCATATAAATTGATTTGAGAAATACACCTTGCAGTTGTGTGCTAACAGTGAATATGTGAGCCTGGTGTAAGACCAAGGTCAAATGCTCCCCTTATAATAACAAGGCTGGAGTGAGGGAGCGCTCAAAGCCACAGATAGAGGCCTGGGTGAGACAATTTGTAAGCATTAAGTAACTTTGAGTGGATTTACAGGGTCTGATAGTGGAATAATTTGACGGATAAGGAGATACTCTCCCACTACATTTTGGCGAGCCTAGCCGCGGAGGAGCGGCCCGGCACAGCCTGCGGCGACGGACCAGGAGGGACCGGACGGCGGATCTCAGGCGCGCCCCACATACACCTTTAAGGGATATATTTATACTTTTTCTTCATTTACGAGTGATACCGTCAACTCCTTCCCAGCCCACAAGTCTCAGGTATTGTCTTAAAACCTCTCCAAAAGAACATAAAACTAATAATTATAATAAAAAAAAATTAAATTATGGTAAATTGAATTAAATTATTATTGTAATTTAGTTTTTTTCTTTTTTTGTATAAAAATACTATTTTAATTTGTTTTTTGTTTTTTAATAAAAATAAAATAAACCTAATTATTGTTATTATTATAAGTTTTGGTTTTATAAAAAATAGTAACCTAAATTGAGGTATTTTAAGAGGCATGGCAGCAGCCTTCAGGTCAAAAACATGAATATGTGTGATTGATAATTATATATGTATGTTTCAGCCATATTATGTGAAAAGTATGATTTAGTCAAGTCAGTTCATGTGCGCACATGAATTATGTCTGATAATTAATGTTAATGCATAACCTGCCCTAACCACCTTTTAACGATAAAACAAAGTATGTATGAAGAGAGATGGATAAATGTGAAAAAATGCTTTTTAACATGTTAATTTGCATGTGGATTTGTATGTGTGTGAGTCTTGGAAGTGGAATGATATGGTATATTGTAAAATATGCGGCAGTACTGAGAATGATGATACAAGAAAACAGCACCAAGCTGTTATCTGTTGAAACAAGCAGCTCTAGCGTGAAGAGTAAGGAGGAGGGACAGATCAGCTGAGGATTAAGTGCGTGTTGATGTCGGAACAAGTTGTTATCGTTGTCTAAGTGTCTTATCAGTTGATATTATTGTCTTAAAAAAATCCGGAGAAGTCGTTAATAAATTGTCATTGTGGTTTGAATAAGAGCTTGTAGCGACCCTGGAGGAGGGTCGGAGGAGACTAAGTCTTATCAGTTGTTATTGTTGTTTAAAAAAAAAAAAAATCCAAAGAAGTCAGTAATAAATTGTTATTGTGGTTTGGGATTAGAATAAGAGTTTGTAGCGGCCCGTGAAGAGGGTCGGAAAACCTATAACTCCAATCTGTTGTTATTGTTGTTTAAAAAACGTCTGAATAAGTCGTTAAATAAGGTGTTATTGTGTTGTGAGATTTGAACAAAGAGCTCATACGACCCGGGGGAAGGGTCAAGAGAACTAGCGGTCTTACGAATAATCGTTGTGCCCTCTCAGGAACGATTTAGAGGCGCAAGAAGTTCTGTTTGGCCGAGAAGCCAAAATCGCTGTGCCCTCTCTGGAGCGATGATAATATGATAAAGCGGATCCAAGAACAGCACCTATGAAAGACGAACAGCTGCACAGAGGCCAAATTAGACCATGGGAAATGGGGTTTAGAGTACAAAGATGCAGAGAAATAGAAGAAAAAATAGAAAGCGGAGAGGCCACATGTGGGGAAAGGCAGTTGTACCACAAATGTAAAGCACAGCTCATGGGAAATGCAGGGAAACAATCTGGCAACACACCTGATTGGAATGGCCTGATGAAAAGTTTTTATCAACAGTACGAAGCCCACATGATAAAAGAGGAGCAGAAAATATTAAAAGAACAGGCACAGAGGGAAACAGAACAAAAACACGACGACCTCAGACATATGAGGTAGACTTGACTGTAGCCGGAAGTATGGACACAGGGTTGAATCATCTGAACTACGAAGGCGACGCATCCCTGATTATCATATGAAAGTCAACCCTCTCAATGGAGAGGAAGAAGAGGAAGAGGAACTCTCTGAAGAAGAGGAAGGAGAGGGTAAAGGGTTAAAGGAAGCAATGTTGCCCCTCCTGGCCAAAGGACCAGGCGAGGTCGAGAGATATGTACCTTGGAGCTTCATGGACATGACAGGGTTATAAACCGACTTCCTGCACGAACAGAAGGGGCTGATAAATGGATCAGAGCCTTCAAGGAAAACACAGGAGGAGTGAAGCTGGCACTGGGAGATATTAAGGCCATACTAATGAAGATAGTTGGCCAGCAGATGGCGGCTGAAATCTTTGAAGATGGAAGTGCTAAAGCACTAAATAATAATCACTATCATGATGCTAAACCCTCTGGACACTATCGAACGAAGATATGGGAGGCATTACGAAACAAGTATCCATCTAAAATGGATCCATCCAAGCTGGAAAGACAGACTTTGAAGGATGGAGAAAATCCAGCACAATTTTTACATGAGTTTCAAAGAAAGTGGAAAGAAGAAACGGGAAGTGACTGGAACGCAAACGAAGCATCTAAAGCTCTGTTCAAGCTGTATGTGAAAAATGCCATGCCAAAAGAAGTGCAAAATAAACTAAACCAAGTGGTTGGCCTGATGAAAATGGACTGGCCTGTGTTTTCAGAACACATTATACATTATGTGGACACACACAGAGCTGAAAAGTCTAGCCAAGAAGAACAGAGCAAAATGTTAGCTGGAAAGCTAGCACAACTCCAGATTGGGGAATTGACCAAGAACCTCAAAAAGGACAGAGATAAGGCTAAATGCCAAGCATCAGTAACAACTGCTGCATCAGAAATCAAGTCTGATCCTGCACCTGAGGTAAAAGCTGAGCCGGCAATCACTCAAGCACCAGTGTTTGCAGCAGCAGCGACACCATCACAAACTCTGCAACAGCCCCCAGCTGCCCAGCAACCAAATTATGCAACAGTCCCAGCAACAATTCAACGAGCTCCTCCAATACATGTGTATTTTGACCAAGGAGGAAATGCCATCTACCTGCCACAGGGTAGAGGAAGAGCAAATCAAAATGGAGGACCACCACAAAGAGGAAGATGGAGAAGAGGACCTCCACAAATGCAGTACCAACGTCCACAACCTTCATATGGCCAGCCAGCACAACAAAACAGTCAACAACAAAACAGCCAGAGCTGGGGATGTGGACAAACTGGACACTTGCAGAGGAACTGCCCAACCAATCCATGGATGGGACCTGCAGCACAATGGTAATAGGGATGCCCAGAGAAACCTAAAGGGGAAGTAATAACACCTGTTCTAACTATGCAACCACAAACTGAGCCCACCATAGAGGTAACAATACAGAATCGTCAGCACCACTTTATGGTGGACACAGGAGCAACCCACTCCTGTATTGAAAAAGAAGGAGCTGGGCTTCCCCTTTCGTCAGCAAAAATTTGGACGGTTGGTTTCTCTGGCAAGACTCAAATAATACCAATGACAGAACCAGTTCCAATGAAGATTGCAGGAAGAACCATTTATGCACCGCTACTCCACTCAGTTGACACACCCATCAATCTGTTAGGAAGAGACATCTTGTGTACACTACAAGCGAGAATAATGTGCACACAGGATGGTTTGCATTTCGATCTGCCAGATGAAAATCTGCAGACATTAATGGCACCAGTGATGGAACGACATATGGTGGCCAAAGAAGCACATGTATACTGAATGAAAATAACCTCACCAAATTCGTTTCTACAACAAGAATGGAAAACATGGAAGGTATTTATCACACATTACTATGAAGCAGCCCAAGAACCCACTCTTCCACCTCACTGCACCATGATGTATGACGCTGATGGTGAACAAGAGGACTATGTTGCATGTTGGAACGAACTGATTAATCACACCACGACAGTCATACAATATGAGGATATCATAATGGGACCTCAAGGAGCAGCAGCTGCAGTCAAACTCGCAGAGGAAGTTAAGGAATGGTTTCAAGACCCCAAATCATCACCACATGTGACACTGCTGATGGCAGCTGGACATGAATCACATGAACTGGGACCCACGATAAAAGAAGCTCAACAAATCCAAGAATGGATTCCCACAGACAGTCAATATATCCATACATCACCAGATGGACGTTTTTTGAGAATTTAATATAAACGAGCTGACGAAGCAACTGCAGAAAAAGTGTTGTTGCCCACCGAAGTAAGGTCACAAATGCTTTTGACCAAAGACCATGAAGATTTGTTGTCACAGGTGCCACCACACGTATGGTCAGCACACAAGACTGATGTCGGTTTAGTGAAATCAGCGACCCCACAGCGATTTCAAATAAAAACAGGCGTACATTTACCATACCAAAAACAATACTCCCTCAGACAGGAAGCAGTCAATGGCATAAAACCAACTAGAGAAGAATTATTAGAAGCAGGAGTTCTAATAAAGACCAAAAGTCCATGTAATACACCAATTTTTCCAATAAGAAAACTAAATTCCAATGACTACAGGTTGGTGCATGATCTAAGAGCAATTAATGCCATAGTAACAAAAGAAATACCAATTGTACCAGATCCACATACATTACTGTCTAACATTCCTCCAGAGACAAAATGGTATACGGTGATCGACTTGTGCTCTGCATTTTTCAGTGTGCCAGTTCATCCAGAGTCACAGTATTTGTTTGCATTTACTTATGTAGGACAGCAGTACACCTACAGCAGACTACCACAAGGGTTCGTGCATTCTCCATCAATATTTAACAAGGTTCTAGCCGAAGACCTGCAACATCTAAATGTACAATCCACCACCTTGATGTATGTGGATGACATTCTTATATGCTCAGACAGCCAAGAGCAGTGCGAAAAGGACTCAATTACAGTCCTGAAAGCACTAGCAGCAGGCGGGCACAAGGTCAGTAAGACCAAACTACAGTTTTGTCAACAAACTGTAGAACACTTAGGCCGGCAACTGAGTGGGAATAAAAGACAAATTGCACCCTCTCAAGTTGAAGCTGTAACAAAGGCTCCAAAACCGCAAACGGTGGGGCAAATGTTGTCTTTTCTGGGCATGACTGGCTACAGCAGGCCATGGATTTGTGACTACGCAATCAAAACAGCTCCAGTGAGAGCTCTGATACGTGCTGCAGGGCAGACAAACAGGTCAGCCAAATTAAATTGGACAGAGGAGACCGAAAGAGCATTCTTCCTCCTTAAAACAGATATGCAGACTCCCCCCGCTCTGGCCACCCCAGATTACAGTAAACCATTTCATCTTTATGCAGCTGAACGACAAGGTTATGCATGTGCTGTGTTTAATGCAGGAGTCCCCCACAGGAAAACAAGATTTGGCTTATTATAGCACAAAACTGGATAATGTAGAAGAGGGGCTGCCGCCCTGTTATCAGGGATTAGCTGCAGCTGCCTTTGCTTATAAAAAAGCATCAGTCTTGACAATGGGACATCCTGTAACATTATATACAACACATCAATTACATGCCATGCTAACCAGCCCACGATTTGTATTAACTCAAGCCAGAAGAACTGGTTATGAAGTATTGTTATCGGGAACAGAGTTAACAATACAGCGATGCAATACTATAAACCCAGCAACTAGAATAATGTTGCCCACTGATGGCAGATGTACAACCACCCAATCCCAACAGAGCTAACATTATTTGTAGATGGATCTTGTGTACGAAGTAACATAGGTAATTGTGCAGGATATGGAGTTGTGCAATTGAACCCTGATAATACATTCACCAAACTCCTATCAGTGCGTTTAGATCAACCATGTTCAGCTCAATTAGCAGAGATAAAAGCCCTAACTGCAGCTTGTAAGTTAGCGGCAGGAAAAAGGGCAACTATCTATACAGATAGTGCTTACGGTTACGGTGTTTGTCACATTAATGCCAGTATTTGGAAACAGCGAGGTTTTGTGCGTGCAGATGGCAGCCCTGTAGTTCACGGACAAGCAGTGTCAGAACTAATCCAGGCAATACAATTGCCTACAGAATTAGCTATAGTTAAGTGCCCAGCACATCAGACTAATGACTCGTTGGTGGCTATAGGAAATAATTTAGTTGATGAGGCAGCCAAAGAAGCTACAGGGCAAGTAACTCAAGCCCCAATTTTGTTTGAACAAGACTGTGCCCCTTTAACCAGCTTAACCTGACTAATAGAGTCACAGAATCAAGTCCCAGAGGCAGAAAAAACGCTTATGGACTCAAAGGGGGGCAATAAGAATGGTGACCCCTCATGAAGGGCTGTGGAGAAGCAGTCAGGGGCTATTTGTCTTACCGCTGTCATTGCTAAAAATAGCGATAAAGAAAATGCATGAACCAGATCACTGTTCACGAGCTCAGGTTCTGAGAAAATTACAAGCAGTATGATGGTCTCCGTACATGACGGCAATGGTAGACAGAGAATTGGCCATATGTGTACATTGTCCAAAATATAATATTCGCAAATCATTCACTCATCCACTGGCTCATATTCCAGTACCAGAAGGCCCATTTAGGCATCTGATGATGGATTATGTAGACATGCTGGATAGAGTTCAAGGCAAAAGATATATGTTTGTGGTAATTTGCAGATTCAGTAGATGGGTAGAGGCATATCCAACCTCTAGAAATGATCACAGAGCAGCTGCTAAATTTTTGTGTACAGAGGTGTTCCCCAGGTTTGGCACGCCAGACACCATCTCATCAGACAGCAGACCACATTTTGTGTCCTCTGTCATAAAAGAAATGTTTAAAATACTTGGAATACAGCAGAAGTATGGATGTGTGTATCACCCACAGTCACAAGGATCAGTAGAACGTGCAAATGGTGTATTAAAAACTAAAATAGCCAAAATCATGGCTGACAGTAATGGTAAACTCACCTGGATAGATGCTTTGCCATTAGCACTAATGTCTATGCGCTCGCAAACTAACAGACTAACCCATTTAACCCCGCATGAAATGCTTACTGGGCGCCCAATGCCTCTGCCGCAGTGCAGAGGCCCTATAGAGGGATCATCACTCCAGCAACTGGAGCGAGAACTAGGGGACTACTTACGAGGTTTAACTAAAATCCACAGACTTGTCTTCCAACAGGTGAAAGAAGCTAATAAAGGAGACGATAAAGGAATCCCAGTGGATGCTCGTGAGATTCAAGTGGGAGACCAGGTGTTCATACGAGTGTTTAGACGCCAGTGGCACGAGCCCCGTAGGGAGGGACCATTTAAGGTGGTACTTACTACACCCTCAGCTTTGAAAGTAGAAGGTAAGAACTTTTGGTACCATCGTAGCCGCTGCACCCGTCACCGACCGCCAGATCCGCCTGGGCATCTGCCCGAGCATGCTGAAGGGGCTGCAAAAGGCACCCCCGCACTGTCACACCCAGCAAAGGGGAATTGAAAAGCACGCCCCGCAGCGCCACACCTGGTCCCGCCGCATCGCCTCAAGGGGAACGACATTCGGCCCGCTTACGGGCCCGACGCGGGGGTACCCCCTCATCACGTACTAATAATAGTGTTGGAGCAGCGGCAAAGGATGATGCCGCCAGCACTACCATAGACAGTGACACTCAAGAAAGTGCAAGTGCAGGACCGCTTGGCCTGCAAAATACAGACAGCCCACCCACGCCTGGGGGGGCGGTCTCTGACACAGATTAGTTTGTTTGTTTTCTGTCTCTTTGTGCTAACCCTTTCAGGTTTCGCAAGGGGGGAGGAAGAAGGAGAAGTTCTAATGACACGACCCGTTTTCGCCACCACTAACACACCACATGTTAATTGTGCACTTGCCATGATTACAATAGCCACTGATAAAGGCGTATTACAAATAGGAGAACCACAACAATATCTGTATGTAAAAGCTGACACATATGAGTTTGTACTAACCACAGACATCACAACAGCCGACGCTCCAGGTAAATATTGGGTGGGATTACCCCGCACCGCTGACTGCCGAGAAGAAGGGATGGTGACACTACAGGTAATATGCACCAACACCTCATGTCAGGAGGTAAAAACATGTCAGGAAATGACAGCAATAGAGGCTAGTAATTGGATTCGGTTAATGAATAAGTGAGAAAAACAAGACTTGACTAAACTAAGAACTGCACAGTGGGATTCAAACATGTTTCAACAGTGGATAACCTACTCAGCAGAAGCAGTGTATAAAGCACGAAATAAAGATCGACAAGAATGTATTGCATGCTATAACGCCAAAAGAATACCACAGCTCATGCCACTGCCAGGAAGTCACATTGGTGACTGTTCAGACTTGACTGAATGCTTTGCTTTTTGTGCAGTGCACATTGCAGGGAAATTGGATGGATGGAGTAAAGATTCACGAATATGCCCATATAGACTTAAAAAGCATTACAGCTATGACATGGAAACAATAGTGACACCTGTCGTGCGTAAACCTGATAAACTAATTTTCCCTTTCTGTGTAGTGCGAGGGGAAGAGTTGGAATATGTGACCAAGAGATCCACACCCAATATGACGGATGCAGCAGGACTGGTGAGATGCAGCAAGGAAGTCTGGTATCCAACCATCGACACCGGAAACACCACAGCCACCATTAAAATATGTGAGATAAGCCCAAAGGCCTGTATCAGGTGTGGTCAGGTTGCGCCAAATGGAGGACAGGTAATCTATGAGAAAAACTCATCGTATATAGCTCAGTACAGACTGCTAAATTGGGCGCATGGTACTGCCCCACTGGGGGACATCTATTGGATGCGTGAGCACAATAACACCCTATTAACCCAATTACCAACGGATTGGACAGGCATATGTGCCCCATTAATGTTGACAGGACAATTGACTTTAATCACATCAAAAGATAACCAAGTCCACAAACGACCTAAAAGAAATAGTGAAAGTCAGAATAGTAATACAGATTGGGTCTGGAAATGGAAACACTCAGATGAAGTATATATCAGTTGGGATCAAGTCCCTTATGGAGTCCCAACAGACCATGAGGCCATAGGAAGCAAATGGATACAATCAGGACGAGGTGCGGGAGTGGTTCCATTCATAGGACCAATAGCAAATGC
The DNA here is from genome assembly GCA_963678695.2 of Diplodus puntazzo. NCBI lineage: Eukaryota > Metazoa > Chordata > Actinopteri > Spariformes > Sparidae > Diplodus > Diplodus puntazzo. The sequence goes on along the minus strand of OZ023157.1, from coordinate 37,469,353 downwards.
CCAATATATAGCACGTAATAGTAGATGGGTAAATTATCTGTGGTATAACCAACAGAGATTTATAAACCATACCATTTTAGCCCTGGGGCTAACAAAAGAACAACTACATGCCACCTCAGTAATGACCATGCAAAATAGGTTTGTCATTGAAACTATCATGGCAGGAGATCAGGGTGTGTGTGATGAGATTGGAGATGAATGCTGTACTGTAATACCAATGCACACAGGTGAAGAAGGCAACCTGACCCTCACTTTAGAAAATATGAAAAATTTGCGAGGCGAACATGTCAGAAATTCCAATTGGAACACACAGTTAAAAAGATTCTGGGATTGGTTGGGCAGAATGGGCTGGGGACAATTGGTTAAAATGATAGGAGTGGTGGTGGGAGGGTTCCTGTTGTTGGTTGTGATAGTAGTTTGCTGTGTTCTGCCTTTACTGCGCATCCTAATCAATCGTGTATTCGATACAATAACTGGCCAATACCCACTGTTACATGTGCAGTACGAGCTTGACATGCAAACGCATGGTCAAAGCAGCATAATCGACAATGAGGTCTAAAACAAGTCACCATCCACTTCTCCTCAAGGTATGTAAGCATTTATGTTTAAATATAAATATATGAGCGTTGTTTACACATGTAAATAGTCTATATGTATATGTGTGTATGTATATATGTACATATATATATATATATATATATATATATATATATATATATATATATATATATATATATATATATATACATATCCTTTATGTTAATATATAAGTAGTAATTGTATTGTCTCCATCACAGACTGGACACAATGGCGGAGGCATACATAAACCAGCAGTTTACCAGCAACCTGGAATCTCATTTATAATGTATTAAATATTAAGATGTGTAGGACGAAACATATATATAAAGCCCAAAAATACAATGAGGGCTGGTATATATTAGAATAAATAGGCAAAATAAGTGCATGAATGAACACTGATAAGGAGAGATTAAAGAAGCGGCGCTAGGAATGACGGTGGATTGCAGCCCCCTCGAGGATAACATTCATAAACACATCTAAGTACATATAAGTAGTTTTAAAATTTTTTGTGGTGTGACGACAATAAACCAAAAACGACACACAAAAATAAGCTTTTTCAAAAAGTATTATACATAAGAAGTAAAATAAAAGCATGTAGAAGGGGGTTCCTGGGGGGGAAATCCATTGACGTCAGACCTAAAGCAGCGACTTACATCTTCCGTGATCATAGGGTTATACAAAAAAATAAATAGGCTCAGCAATAAAAGAATTTAATAAATTTTATTTGGATAGAAGCTGAGTAGAAAAGAGGCGAGGAAAAATGAATTTAGTTTTAAATAACTAAGGAAGGTGTGCCAAAATAAACAAACGACGTTTCGACCTTTAGTAGGTCTTCATCAGGTTTTGAGGCACACAAAAAACTATGAGGCTTGTTAATCAGGCTGGTAGCTAAGCATTAAATGTGCATCCCTTAATGTCCAAAGCCGAATGAACTCTCTGAATGGGGTGTTCCCTTTTTATAGTTGCCAAATGGCCATCTCTAAATTTTAGTGTTTTTTTTACTTATACTTTGTATTTATTCCTTTTTAGTCCCCTTTTCTGATTACAATATATACTAGGTTATAATATAATATGAATTTATATATAGTATGTTTTGAAATAAATATTTATGAAATCATTAATAAAATGTATGAATTATACTTTTTTTAGTTATATATAAAAAAATTATATTAATTATTATTAATGAATTGTATTTTAAGTATTTATATTAATTATGAAATGTATTAATTAAAGGGGTTAGGGTTAGAATAGAAATCCGATTAGGGTTAGGGTTAGGGGTTAGTAACTATATTACTCAGTGTCATGGTTTTAGACCAGGGGTGGGCAATATTTTTTTCCAGTGGGCCATACTGACTCCGATAAAGCATGTGAAGGGCCACACAATTGGATATCGTATTCAAACATGAATTATTTAGTGCTGAATTATATTAAACTACATATAGTGGACATGATCGCTTTGCGTAATCGCATTATCAACTTTTAAATTAGCCAAACATCTTGTCAGTTGTCTGATATCCACCACAGGTTACTGAAGAAACATACTGTATGATGATATAAATATGGACTTGAGGCAGATGAATGAATATTACAATTAACAGTCACAGCAAGTAACCACTCAGATCCTTTTCAGTTCTGATTCAGTGAGACTATTTGTGTAGATAACCCAAACTTTCACAGACCTGCATCACTCAATGAAGAAAATACTAGTCTATCTTTTGTATAATTTTATTTATGAAGAAACACACAACTCCTTTGCTGCTGCTTTACTGTAACTAACAGCACCAACATGAAAATGAATTCCAACTGTGAGAAATGACAGATTACAAGTGTAACCATTGGTGGATGGAGGCTTCAGACGCACGTATGTGTAGGCTAAAATCAGTTGCACCGATCACGTCAGAAAACCCAGTGATCTCATGAAATGCTCTTTTAATCACAGTTTGCTAAACATCCATATTTGGGAAATTATAATTACAGGGTGTCCGTGGGGTTGTAGAAGGTATTAAAAGGTAGTAAAAAAAATGAGCAAAAAGTAAGGCCATTAAAAAGTATTATTAAAAAGTAATCAACATCATCTGACAAGGTATTAAATCTTCGTACCACTATCCAACTGTGAGTTTTTGTTCCATTTGTGGTAAGTGCAGGCCTATTTCCTAAAAATTGCATGAATTTATTTATATAAATTATATGTGCGAGTATGATGTTACGTCAGACAGTGTGCGACACGGTAAAACTATTAGCGCCTCAGTCTATGCTCCAACTGGATAGCACACTGCTGGCTTGCAGCCAAAAGTTTCCAAAAGTTTGCTACTATGACGAAGTCATGAGGAAATGTAATTTTTCTCTGGCTAGAGGACTTGAAATTCAGAGACTAGCTTAGGCCAGTAGTTGGTAACAGCCGAGAGGCGTATTGCCACGTCTGTAAAAAGACATTGAATATCACCTGGATGGGAGTGCGCAAGGCACGGGTCAGGTATAATGACCAGCCACCGCAGTCAACATTTTTTGTGCCTCTGATTCATGCCTTCATATCTTCATGTCACAATAGGCCTGCAATCGTTGCAGAAGGTTATCTGATGTGTCAGTGTTTCTCCTATATGCATTCTACTGTTGGATTTTTTTCAGCGCCACCGTAAAAAAAAAAAGACATGATTTTTGTAGGTTTAATGTCATGGGCGAATGCTGAATTTAAGTTGCACACAGTGAAAGCGCTACACCCTAAGTTGTATGGAAATCGATTATTATTGTCTAGGGGTGTAAGAAAATATCGATACACTTAAATATCACGATATTATTTTTTATTATACAAATTTTTTTCACGATACCGTATCAATATTCAACAGCACTGTATCGTATTTTTTTATTAACAATTAACATGCAAATATTCACTGCGTTTGTTCATTTTTGTGTTGCAATTAAACCTCCGGCCGCTAGTTGGCAGCAGTCATTACATCCTCCGCGCCAATGAAATCCCGTGAGATCCCGTGAGAGCACCAGTTTGTGGCATGCCAACCGCTAACTTAGCACAGTTCACCCGCGATGACTGAGGACGATAGGAAACAGGACGAGAGGATACAGGACAACAGGATACAGCCGGCTCCAGCAGCTTTTAAAGCTGATGTTTGGGCATATTTTGGTATTTTGGTAGGAAGGCAGTTACGACTTCGACAAGAGCCATGCGATCTGTAAACTCTGCAACGCCAGAGTCAAGTACTAGGGCAAAACTACAAATTTGCGATCACATGTGCAGGACACCATGACAATGTAGCATTACAGGCTAACATGAAACGAGTGGATCCTGCTCAACGAACAATTCAAGAAGTTAACTTTTCGAAACTACCAGTGACCTCAACTTGCGCAACCAAGATAACACAGTCAGCACTTTCTTTTATTTGCAAAGACATGTGCCCTCTGAGTGTTGTGGAGAATGAGGGATTTCGTAATATGATGACAACACTGGAGCCCCATTACACCATCCCTTCCCGACAACACATCACGGACATCGCTCTTCCGAAGTTGTGCGGTGCTGGACTCGCTCAGCTCAGCAGAGAGAGTCGCTTTGACATGCGATGCTTGGACTTCGAGGGCCACTGAATCGTATGTAACTCTTACAGTACATCACAGATGACCAGTGGAACCTCAAGTCCCATGTACTGCAAACCCAAGCCATGCGTGACAGTCACACGGGGGAACACATAGCAGCAGAAGAAGTGCTCAGGTCACTCAAGCCCATGAAGGATGCCGCCCTGGTCATGTCAGAGGAGAGCATGCCAACACTGTCCCTCATCGCTCCTCTTCATGCCAAGCTTGCAATGGGTGCAAAAGAAAGCCCTGATGACACTCAGACTGTAAAGGACATCAAGGCTGCTATAGCACAATATCTGGGAAAGAGATACAATGAGAGGGAGACACTGTACATGGCATCAGCTGTTGATGACAGGTTTAAGGACCTGCCCTTCCTGTCTGAAGCAGAGGCCAGTGAGATCTACTCCAGACTGACCAACGCTGTGGTGGCTGTGATAAGGAAGCAACAGAATGTAAGTAAATAAATTAATATATTACACTTGGAAAAAATACACTGCAGTTATAAGTGCAAATCTGAGTAAATGAAGTATATTAATGACATATGGTTAAGTTGCACTTGGATAATTATGTATTAAATACAAATATAAGTGTGGAATTGGATGAATCTAGGATTTGAATTTTGGATTTCGGTGACATTAATACTAGTTGGATTTGATGTTTTTCAGCTGCAAGAGGACACTGACAAACAGCTGAGATAAAGAGGTTTAAAGATGAGACCTCTTTGCCTCTCACAGGAAATCCTCTGAGTTGGTGGAGGGACCATGAACAGGAGTACCCTTAGCTATTCAGAGTAGCAAAATTTTTCCTGTGCATTCCTGGAACAAGCGTCTCTGCGGAGAGAGTTTTCTCTTCCGCAGGAGACATTGTGAATGCACAGAGAAGTGTCCTGAAAGCTGGGCTTGTGGACCAGCTTGTATTCCTCCACAAAAACCTTGAGATTAAAAAATAAGCACTGACATACAAATTGGAACAACATGTAAAATCCAGTATCTGAGACTGTTAACCATATTTAATTTTGTTGAGTCCTGCAAGCTTTTATTTATTTAGGCAGATGGGTAAATTCCTTTATTGAGATTACACTGAAAAAGTGGATGTTGCAGGGCTTTGCACTTTATTTTGTCAATAACAGTTTACATTTTTTGTTAATATTTTAAGAATCCTACAAGCACTTTCATATTTGATTATAGAGAGAGAGTATCTGCTACTTTCTTTGTGGTAACAGCCAGAAAAAGTGTTTTGATGTTTGAAGGTATAGAGACAATATTTTCTTTTGATAACTACTTTGAAATCAAAAACTCCTCTCACTGGTTGTGAACCTCTAAGCAGATATCTTAAAATATCTACAGCCTTAATGTAACATTGTTTACATATTTTTCCTTAATGTTAAGCTAATGACTGTTATTGCAGAAAAAGTATTGTTATGTTAGATTGTACAGGGACTGCATATATTTGCAAGTATTTGAGACTTTTACTGAAAGGCAGATATTAATTTCTTCAGCCTGCACATAAAGAGCGGATGTTGCAGTGACTTTGCATTTTCTTTTTCAACTTCAGAAATTTGAACCTGATTATACAGTATATTACATTTAAGGGATCACCTTTTAACAGTCAAGAAATCTGTTAACTTATTTTTTTCATTTGTTTATCCAAAAAATCCTGCAAATGCTTGTATTTCTTCTCTTGTGAAATAAAAATGTAGATCCCTCTGTTTGAATTCAGTAAGCTGATGTTAAGCATGTAACAGCATTGTGTGTTTACTATGCTATGACAGTTTTCCATTCTTTAAAAGAAACTCAATATATCGTAGTTCCTACAGTATCGCAATATATCGCAATATATCGTATCGTTGCCCCGTATCGTGACACATATCGTATCGCCAGATTCTTGCCAATACACACCCCTATTATTGTCATTACTGCCATTTGTACAATTTCTACACGTCACTGCTTAAATTGAGTGACTGAAATCCTCGTAATCCTATTCAAAGGCTGCAACAGGCGACTCATCGAATCGGGGTGAAGTTAGTATCAGGTTGGATATTCAGCGGATACACTGTAAACCCTAATAAGTTCACAGAACTCAAAAATTATTTTGCAACAGATTACACAAAAATATTTTAGTGATGTTTTTAAATGTTTTTAGTTTGCATAAAATAAAAATTACATTTGCAGTTGCCTTAAATTATCTCAATGTTATCTTATAAATATTGATATTCCTCAACTCAAAATTTTCAATATTTTTCAACTCATAATGTGGGAAATACACTCAAAATTTTCAATATTCAATATCATAATCTGGGGGACATGCACTCAAAATTAATTCTAAACTGAAACACTGATGTCGGCCCACTACACAATTATAATCAGCTAATAATGTTAGAAAACATGAAAGTGACACCACAGTGACAATTTAACAACTTTTTTTATTCAATAGTTTTTAAAAGGCACGAATCAAAGGAGCTCAGTCAAAACAAAGTACTTGTCATAAATTAAAACAAAAGGAAAAGGAAATGACTCCAGCAAAACAAAATGTGTTTTAAAGTACATTAAGTGTTATCCATCCATCCATCCATTGTCAACCGCTTATCCAAAACCGGGTTGCGGGGGCAGCAGCTTCAGTAGCGAGCCCCAGACTTCCCTTTCCCCATCCACATCGGCTAACCCTGACTGGGGAATCCCCAGGCGCTCCCAGGCCAGAGAAGAGATATAATCCCTCCACCTGGTCCTGGGTCTACCCCTAGGTCTCCTCCCAGTTGGACGTGCCAGGAACACCTCCCTAGGAAGGCGCCCTGGTGGCATTCTCATCAGATGCCCGAACCACCTCAACTGGCTCCTTCACTTGGGGCAAGAACACATTCACCACCTGGAGTAAGCAATCCACCGGTTTCCTACTGAGAACTATGGCCTCAGATTTAGAGGTGCTGATCCTCATCCCTGCCACTTCACACTCAGCTGCGAACTGATCCAGTGAGTGTTGTAGATCTACAGCCGATGATGCCATCAAGACCACATCATCTGCAAAAAGCAGTGATGAGATCTTAAAGTCACCGAACTGTAACCCCTCCATACCACGACTGCGCCTCGAAATCCTGTCCATGCATATCACAAACAGGATTGGGGACAACGCACAGCCCTGGCGGAGGCCAACACCCACTTGGAACAAGTCCGACTTACTCCCGAGTATACGCACGCAGCTCTCGCTTTGAGAATATAGGGATTGGATGGCCCTGAGAACGGACCCCCTCACCCCATATTCCGCAGCACCTCCCTCAGAACATCCCGGGGGACCCGGTCGTACGCCTTCTCCAGATCCACAAAACACATGTGGACTGGGAGATTGTACTCCCAGGCCCCCTCCAAGAACCCTGCCAGAGTAAAGAGCTGGTCCGTTGTTCCACGACCAGGACGGAATCCGCATTGTTCCTCTTCAATCTGAGGTTTGACAATCGGCCGGATCCTCCTTTCCAGCACCTTGGAGTAGACTTTCCCAGGCAGGCTGAGTAGTGTGATACCTCTGTAATTGGCACACACCCTCTGGTCCCCCTTCTTAAAGAGAGGGACCACCACACCTGTTTGCCACTCCTTCGGCACCGACCCCGACCCCCACGCAATGTTAAAGAGGCGTGTCAACCAAGACAGCCCCTCAACACCCAGAGCCTTCAGCATTTCTGGTGGTATCTCATCGATCCCTGGGGCTTTGCCACTGTGGAGTTGTTTGACTACCACAGTGACTTCACCCAGGGAAATCGGCGATGATACCCCATCATCCTCCAGCTCTGTCTCCATTAAAGAGGGTGGCTGAGAGGGATTCAGGAGGTCACCAAAGTAATCTTTCCACCGCCCTATAACCTCCTCAGTCGAAGTCAACAAGGTCCCATCCTTGCTGTACACAGTTTGGATGGTTCCCCGTTTCCCCCTCCTGAGGTGGCGGACAGTTTTCCAAAAGCGCTTTGGCGCCGCCCGAAAGTCCTTCTCAATGGCCTCGCCAAACTCCTCCCACACCCACTGCTTTGCCTCTGCCACAGCTGCGGCTGCTGCCCTTCGGGCCCGTCGGTACCCCAAGACTGCCTCAGGAGTCCCCCGGGACAACATGTCCCTGAAGGACTCCTTCTTCAGTCGGACGGCTTCCCTGACCACCAGTGTCCACCACGGTGTCCGAGGGTTGCCGCCTCTTGAGGCACCTAATACCCTATGGCCACAGGACGCAGCTGCAGCTTCAACAATGGAAGCTTTGAACATCGTCCATTCAGGTTCGATATCCCCAGCCTCCACAGGGATGCTGGAGAAGCTCCTTCGGAGGTGGGAGTTGAAGGTTTCTCGGACAGGGGCCTTCCCCAGACGTTCCCAGCTTACCCGCACTACTCGTTTGGGCATACCAGGTCTGTCCAGGAATTTCCCCTGCCACTGGACCCAACTCACCACCAGGTGGTGATCAGTTGACAGCTCTGCCCCTCTCTTCACCCGAGTGTCCAAAACACACGGTCGAAGATCAGATGATACGATCACAAAATCGATCATTGACCTTCGACCTAGGGTGCTCTGGTACCACGTACACTTATGAGCATCCTTGTGTTCGAACATGGTGTTCATTATAGACAGACCGTGACTAGCACAGAAGTCTAATAATAGAACACCGCTCGGGTTCAGATCGGGGAGGCCGTTCCTCCCAATCACGCCCCTCCAGGTATCTCTGTTGTTGCCGACGTGCGCGTGTCCCCCAGGAAGACCAAGGAGTCCCCCACTGGGGCCCCTTGCAGGGCCCCAGCCAGGACCTCCAAGAAGACCACATACTCTGAACTGCTGTTCGGCGCATATGCACAGACAACAGTCAGAGTTTTCCCCCCAGCCCTTAGGCGTAGGGAGGCGACCCTCTCGTCCACCGGGGTAAACTCCAACACGGCAGCGCTCAGCCGGGGGCTTGTGAGTGTCCCCACACCCGCCCGGCGCCTCACACCTTTGGCAACTCCAGAGAAGAATAGTGTCCAGCCCCTATCTAGGAGTTTGGATCCAGAGCCAATGCTGTGCGTGGAGGCAAGCCCCACCAGATCCAACCGGTAACGCTCAACCTCCCACACAAGCCCCGGCTCCCCCCCAAGAGAGGTGACATTCCACGTCAGAGTCAGCCTCTGCAGCCCAGGTCTGGGTTGCCGAGGCCCGTCACCACCACTGCCACCCATATGGCAGCGCACCCGACCCCTGCGGTTTCTCCTGCGGATGGTGGGTCCACGCGATGGGGGAGGGAGAAGTGCCACGTTACTCTTTCGGGCTGTGCCCGGCCGGGCCCCGTGGCAGACCCGGCCACCAGGCGCTCGCTCACGGGCCCTCTGTCCAGGCCTGGGTCCAGACGTGGGCCCCGGGCTTCCTCCGGGCAGGGTCTCTCGCCTCACACCTCTATTTCTCATGGGGTTGCTTTGAACCATACTTAGTCTGGCCCCTTGTCTGAGACTAATTTGCCTTGGGAGACCCTACCGGGAGCACATGGCTCCAGACAACCTAGCTCCCAGGTTCATTGGGACACGTAAACCTCTCCACCGCGATAAGGTGATGGTTCCCGGAGAGGAAACCATTAAGTGTTAATAGTTCCATATTCTGATAGTAGTCATTGCTACAGAGGGTAGAATCAGTATTTTGGGTCTCCATCTCACATTATTCAGTAAACATCATGATAAAAACTCACAAAGGATTCATGATAAAATTCAATAAGATTCTAAGTACAATCCATCCTCAACAGCAATGACAACTATTAGAACGTGGAGCTATTTAACACTGTTTAAAAATGTTTGGGCACTTAGTGTAACTTTTTAAAAATAAAACATTCAAATAAAGTACTGGTTTCTACTGTGCCGTACCTCAACTGGCAACATCAAGGTAGTGCATCAAGGTAGGCATTAGGCAACAGAACATTAAACATGTATAGTGCATGAATTGAACAGTTGTTTTCTACAAGTTATTCAGTGCATTAACTTAGGCTAGGCAATATGTCAATGTTGTGATATTTATGTATTAGCAATCAATGTATTGATTGTATCCTCAAGGATACAAATCATGCTAATGATGTTTAGACATTACTGTCACTTAGCACTTAGACTGCAACTAAGCTACATGTTTAAACTTTTTTCTTTACATATGCTTATATCTTATGTTAGTTTCACACCTATCTGTTAGCATACTTTTTGTTCGGTGGAATGCTTTATACTTACCTTTTCATTTATGTAATTTCTATATGTCAGTCTGCAGAATAACAACTCAAGTAAACTTCATAAACAGGTCCTGGGGGGTAGTCCAGAAAGGAGGTTCAACAGACTCTGAGCCTAACCCTGAACTCTGAGTTGACTTACCCTGTGAAGTGGAACTCCGAGTTTTCAGTTCCAGAACAGCTGATCTGAGTTAAGTTGACTCTATGTTAACTCTGAGTTGAGCTCGTGCCTGACGACTAGTAAAAAGCCACCATCAATGGAGCTCCGATACTGTGATTCACCATGGCAACAGGGGAGAAAACAGGAAGCAGACATTTTCTGGGGGAAAAAAACACATCTGCGGCTGTAATAAAAATCACTGACAGAGTTTTAGATGCAGTCGTCTTTCCATTTTGAATTTAACATCACTTTCTTTTATATAAGCCTTTTTTTAATTAGAGGAAGTGGTTGAATGTTCAATGTTTTATTTTATTTTAGTCTATTTTATTTTATTTTATTTTATTTTAGGCTAACCCTAACCCTAACCCATTTCGCATACACTCCACACATAGAAAAAAACACACACATGTGACAATGCTCCTCCAATCTCACTCACCCAAGTAGACAGGAACAACCCACCAGGTGTGGCCCCACCCCAACCAACCACAGACCTGACTGAGCCTTGGAGGAGGGACTTCCCTCCCTCCCCCAATATTACATTTAGGAGCACTGGCCCACCACCCGCTATCACACCCTCTGATGAAGCAGTTACACTGCGAAACGTAAGGGTCTACAGGCTGAATTGGGCCCAACCTGGCAAGCTTTTTTTATTGTGACAAACTTTTTATTGAACACTTTAAACATTGTGTTACAAACATTGTGCCATTGCCTTATAACTAGAGATTTTTAAATAAAAAGCAGATAAAAAGCAAATAATATATAAGCATACACACCGACATACCTACATACATACACACATGCTCACGCACGTACACATATACATTGTGTACACAAGTAGATCGCAAGAGGGGGAAGTACCTGACAGAAGATAAGCTGACCTACAGAGATTAAGGAGAATAAAATAAGATAAAATAAAAATGAATAAAAAAAACAAACAAACTCCTTATATACGAGCGAGCAATGTTATGTCAGAAAGAGAATCAATAAGAGCATCCCAGACCTGCATAGTAGATGCTCGCGCTTTATGTATGACTGCCAATGACCTTTCTAAAAGAGCAATGTCTCTAAAATGGTTTAACCATTCTTTTGTCGATGGGATGTCCGGGGAAAACCATGAATGTATTATGGACTTCTTAGCGGCAGTCAATCCTGCAAATATAATTTTCCTCTGTGCAAATCTGGTATTGCCACTAAGAGCCGAATCATCATTAAATAAAAGTAGTGGGGGATGCATAGGAATGGGAAATCCTAAAATATTTTCGAGGCAATTATGCACCTTGGTCCAAAAGCCAGACACGGAGGGACATTCCCACCAAATATGAAGGTATGTGCCAACAATGTTCTGATCACATTTTGTACAGTTGGGATCATCTGTGATTTTCATTGTAAAGCGTCTGTATGGCGTGACATAAAATTTGTGCACAAACTTGTAATGAATAAGTTGATGTGCTGGATTCCTAGATGAAATGGGTATGTTGGTCCAAATCTTGTCCCAGTCCAGAACATAACCCTGACCCTCAAGTTCACGATTCCAAGAACTGATCACTCCCAAAGGTTTAACACTTTTAGATAGCAGATCATTGTAAATAATGGATACTAATCCAGTAGAGGGTGTTCGAGAGGAAATCCAAATGTCCAACGGATGAGAGGGTAAAGGTGAATCCCATGGAACTCCATGGGCACGGATTGCAGATCTCAGTTGGAGATACAGAAACCAAGGAAACCCAGGGAGAGAATAATGTTCTTTAAGGTCCTGGAGTGAGATCAGGCCATTTCTGTCATACAGATCCTGGAGAGTGTGAATTCCTCCAGAAGCCCAACCATCATTAAAATAGGGACCAGAATGCTGTAATAAATTGTAGTTATACCAAACAGGAGAGCGGTCACAAAGCTTTGTGCTACATCCCATATGTTTCTGGACAGCAAACCAAATTTTCAGGGAGTTGCCTATGATTGGCCCAAACTTTCTACATACAGATCTAGGTGTCACCCCACAAAATAATATATCCATTATCCTATGTGGTTTTACCATCTCTTTCTCTATCTGTCGCCAGGGTGTGACAGCACTCTCATTGCACCAAATTGCCAATTGTTTTATTTGAAATGACCAGTAGTATAATTTAAAGTCAGGTACTGCCAAGCCTCCAGAGTGTTTTGGTCGCTGTAACGTACGTAAGCGAATACGAGCTCTTTTATCATTCCATATGAATTTAGTGGTCAGGGACTGTAGTTCATCAAAGTAATTAGGTGGTGGAGGTAAAGGGATCATAGAAAACAGGAAATTAAATCGGCCGAGTACATTCATTTTCAGTATTGCAGTTCTGCCTTGCAACGATATCTTGAGCCCAGACCACCTCTGAATGTCAGATGCAATCTCTGTTTTAAGTTTATTATAATTTGCACGCGATATATCCGAGAAATTGGTCACAATTATGCCTAAATATGTAAATGCGGAGTTATGCCATTGAATATGTTGAATGGCCGGTAAAGTAAGGTGTTTTGCAGGGGCATTTAAAGGAATGAGGAGGGATTTATCCCAATTAATTTTATAACCAGAAAATAGGCTAAACTGCATGAAGACTTTGAGTATTTGAGGTAGAGACCTAGAAATGTTAGTAAAAAAAAGTAATACGTCGTCCGCATAAAGTGAAATTTTATGATGTGTATCTTGTATACTGATGGGCGAAATGCGCGGGTCTAATCTAATTGTCTGGGCTAGCGGTTCGAGTGACAAAGCAAAGAGGAGCGGGGACAGGGGGCAGCCTTGCCGAGTTCCACGCTGCAGAGGGAATATTTTGGACAGAATATTATTTGTTTGTACTACTGCACAAGGGTTGGTGTATAGTGTTTTGATCATTGATATAAATTTTTTACCAAATCCAAAATTCTCCAAAACCTGCCACAGATATATCCAGCTGACTCGATCGAAGGCTTTTAGTGCATCCAGACTGAATATAGCTGCAGGGCGTGTATCCGATTCTGAAGCATGTAATATATGAAAAAGGCGTCGGATATTGTCTGATGCAAGTCTCCCCTTTAAAAAACCTGTTTGGTCACAGTGGATCAATTTACCTACACATGGCTCCAGTCTTCTGACTAGCACTTTGGCGAAGAGCTTCAATTCTGTTGTGATGAGTGATATCGGCCTGTAACTGCTGCATCTCAAAGGTGGTTTATCTTTCTTAAGCAGGACTGATATGAGAGATGTATTTTGGTCGCGATGGAAGGAACCACTGTCTAAAGCATATTTAAGAGAATTTAAAAGCAATGGCCCAACGATATCCCACAGTTCCAACAACAACTCTGGAGGCAGCCCATCAAGGCCAGGTGATTTCCCTTTTTGCATTGAGCTCAATGCCTCTTTAAGTTCTAAAAGAGTGAGTGGCGCTTCGAGACATTCTGCATCATTGTCAGACAGTGATGGTAATTTAAGGTCTGACAAATACAATTTAAGGGCAGCCAAGTCAGGAGCAGGATCCACTGTATAGAGATGAGAGTAAAATTCTGCAAAAGTATCATTTATTTCACCTTGGTCATAGGTGACGGGTCCAGATGATGTTTGGATTGCACTAATAGTGGAAAAGGATTCATTTTGTTTTAGTCTGACAGCTAAAAGCTTACTTGATCTTTCGCTCTGATCATAATATGTGAGTCTCGTACGATGGATTACAAATTCAGCTTTATCTTTGAGCAAATTATTCAGTTCAAATTTTAGGGCTGAAAGTGCTGAATGGTTTTGTTGAGAAAACTGCTGTTTTAGTTCAGATTCCAAAGTTCGTATCTCATCTTCCAATTGCGTAACCCTGTGCCTCCTGGTCGCCTTTAAATAAGAGGCAAATGACAAGGCCTCTCCCCTTATAAAACATTTAGTTGTTTCCCAAAGTATTTGGGGTGAGGCTGCTGTCTCTAAGTTAATTTCTAAAAATACTTTAAGATTATTTCTCAGTTTTTTCAAAAAATCTGCATTCTGGAGTAATATTGTATTGAAACGCCACCTGTGTGTACCTTTACTGTGGGTCGGTAGGAACTTAAAGTTATATAACACAGGGGCATGGTCTGATATTACAATGGGAAGGATATCAGTGGAATTGATACAATGATTCAGGGGGGCGGAAGTGAGGATGTAATCAATTCTTGAGTATGTCTTGTGCCTGGCCGAGAAAAAAGTATAATTCTGAGCTAAAGGGTTCCTTAAGCGCCATGGGTCAATAAGATTAAGCTCAGAAATAAAGGTGTTAATCCCACAAGGGGAGTCCTGGGTTGAAATTGCATTTACAGATTTGTCTAAATTTGTGTCACACACCTGGTTAAAATCACCCCCGACTATAAGCTGATGACCTGGAAAGTCTAAGAGAGAATTAGAGATTGTGCTTAAGAAGTTTGGATCGTGGGTGTTTGGGCCATATACTGATACAAGACAGATTTTAGTATTGTTAAATGTAACACAGACGTAAGTCAGTCTGCCTATGCCATCGTTGCCTGATTTCTCCACCTTCACCCCCAACCTCCTACTAAATAAAATAGCCACTCCCTTTGTCCTATTTGTCGCAGAGGAGTGGGCAACACACTTATAGAATCTATTCTGAAACCTATGAACATCAGTTGTTTTCAGATGCGTTTCTTGGATCAAAGCAATGGAGACCTCTTTACGTTTAAGGAATTCTAGGCATTTGGTGCGTTTTACTGGGGAATTTAGACCCCGCACATTCCACGACATTACGTTAAAGGAGTTATTCATGTTCAAGTTTAAGCCATCTTATCAACTGGAGGATATCGCATGTAGGTCTGCTCAAAATTGTGCTCCTCAAATGTAAAGCATGCAAATCAGAAAAAAACATATAACAGTCTCTACGTAAATAGCAAGGCTCTGGCAGAAAACACAGAACAATTACAACAAAACATTCCATCCGCAAGAGATGATGAATGGTCTCTTAGGATGGAGAAGAAAAGAAAAGAAATAAATAACAAAAGGGGGCTTTCTTATTGACTAACTGTGGCTTCAACAGTGATACACGTCTCCTGTCCGAGTCCGTATGGGTATCAGAAACAATAATTCAATAACCATATGCTTGTAAAGCAAAAACTCCTCAAAATCAGTCTGCATTAACCTGGATTGAATACTTAAAGTGACTTAATCAGTATTAAGAGGTAGTATACTTGTATAAAAATGAAACAGACATTTAAACCAAATTTCCGCTAATCAGAACTTAGAGTTATCACAAAGTCTGCAGTTACCTGTAATGGCATTTATAAACCATCACAAATATCAGTAATACAGCCATAAACCTGTAAAATAAAGTACGCTACTATACACGTTACCCCTTTTAAGAAAATTGGGTCAAATACTTAATACAGTAGAGAGGAGAGGAAATGGCATGAAACCTTGAGTTATCCGCTATTTTGGGTCAAGTTGAAGCGGGCAAAGTGTCCGCCGAAGGTCCCTCGTCCTCCGGTATGGTGGAGAAAGAGACGCGGGCGGTGCCGGTTTCACTGGGTGTTGAACGAGGGCTCCGGTCGAGCCTGGCCATAAATGTCTCTGCGTCCGCCACACTTTCGAAAAAGTGCAGCGAGCCGTTGTGTTTAACCTTCAATGTAGCTGGATATCTCAGGAACGGCCGCAGACCTCTGTTGGCAAGCTGTTTTCTCACCGGTTCGAAGGCTTTCCTCCTCTGTGCGGTATCGTTGCTGTAGTCAGGGAAGAAGAGCAGCCTGGATGTCGATGTCCGTCCATCGCTGGATATCTGGTGTGTAGGCACGGACGAGAGGGCTCTGGCTCCATTGAGAATTTTCTCCCTGTCCTGGTAACGAAGTAGCCGGAAGATGAGTGTCCGCGGACGGTTGGTCCTGTCCTGGGTAGTGAATATACGATGAGCCCGTTGAATTTCAATCTTCTCCCCAGCCAGGGAGGGGATCCAGACGGGTAAGTTGTCTTGTAAAAATTGAATGGCATTTTCACCCTCCGCTGACTCTGGCAGGCCGATAAGTCGTAGGTTAGACCTCCGTGATCTGTCCTCCATCTCAGCGACTTTCTGGCGGAGGTTCAGTAGGTCTTTCTGGAGGTCACTCACATCGTGTTTCACCGCTCTGATGTTAGCAGATGCAGCGTCCAGCCTCCCGTGCAGCTTTCTACCGACCTCGGCTTGCTGTGCGATATCCTCGCTGAGTTTGTTCACTGCCGCGTTGGAGGCTTCAATCATAGCTTTCAGGGCTTGAATATCACTGGCAAGCATTTCCTCGACTGCCTCTCTAACAGCCAACTTGACTTTTCCGGCTAGCCTTTCTTCTTGCTCACGCAAGGCTAATAAGATGGCGGCATTTGAGTTGTCCTCCGGTGCTTGGCCCGAAACTTTACTTTTGCCCACTGCCTCGTCCGCAGGCAATTTATTCCTCGCTCCTCTCCCGCTCGACATTTGTAGCGACACTTAGACGTAATTTAAACAAAAATAGTCTCTGAATTGTAGGATATTTCGTGTATTATCGGACTTTTGAGACGGAGCTCAGAACTACACGCGCATCACGCTTGGGCAGCCACCGGAAGTCCCCTGGCAGCCTTTTTTAGCGAATTTGGCTTTTATCTTTCCCTGCAGGCCCAAACCGGCTGCAGCGGATTGTTTTTAAACTTTTGTTTAACAATAAAGATTAAAACTTTTAACAGTAGTATGTCTTTGTGAGGACCCGACCACCTCGGGCCTGCTAGTGCCGACTAGTGCTTTGCTTTGCTGTCTGAAATTGCGCATTGCATTGAACACTCACCTTGCACTCTGGAAGTACTCCATCTTCAATCATCCGGGTCCAGGATCCACACGGCAGGCCACAGCTCAACCAGCTGAGGCCTAGGATTGCGGCCTGCAGAGCCCTCAGGCTTCGGCCACAGGTAGGCCTCACTAACGACAATGTCTTTTAATTACAGGTCCAAGGCGGCCCAATTCAGCCTGGCAGCGGGGGTCAAAGCCAGTGCACAGAACACTTACAGACACCACACACCTTTCCTCCTTCACCCCCCCCCCCCAGTGAGCACACAAGACAGCTAGCTAAAAGCTACTTCAGGCTTATCCAAGCCATCCACCACAACAATATTATCGACAATGCTATAGCTACTCACACCCCACCCAAGGGTATGGCTAAACACATAGCTAAGCTCACAGCCTTTGTTAAACCCTCCTCACCAACAGAAGCAGTCAGACAGGCCCTAGCTGCCAACACGCAGTCCTGGATGACAAACACCCTCCATATACTGGAGGAGCATTATCTTCATACCACCATGTCCCTCAGTTCCCTTCCCTATGATGATGTAGCCTTCCCCATAGCAGTGAATTGGGCCAAAAAACGCTTTAAAGCCAGGCTACACCACGCTGCTGTGGGGGAGGCTGAGGCCCTCTTGCGATGCGGCTCTGAAAACTCAGACGACAAGCATCACTGTTGAGCCTATGCCCCAGGCTCCCCCAGTCCTCCCACTCACCCGCGTTGAGCTACAGGCTGCAGAGGTGAGGCCCAAAAAACAGATTATACACGCTAAATAAGCATC
The DNA here is from genome assembly GCA_963678695.2 of Diplodus puntazzo. Classification (NCBI taxonomy): domain Eukaryota; kingdom Metazoa; phylum Chordata; class Actinopteri; order Spariformes; family Sparidae; genus Diplodus; species Diplodus puntazzo. Next base: position 37,451,309 of record OZ023157.1, on the reverse strand, counting down.
TCACCCCACCAACCATGGGTCCGGAAAGGGCTACACATGGACCAACCCGGGCCCCGGGGGCACAAAACCGAACCCACTTCCAGGGGTCTCCATTCCACAGGTGAACAGACCGGTGTGCCATGGATGGGTGACCAGAACGGACGACGGGAGAGGGTGCAGCATAGAAAAACAGAGGATGTAGGTGCCTTCAGGCCTCTCAGAGCCTGAAACAGGGAAAACTTGTTTGTTTGTGACCATCACTGCGCCTAGATAAAGATGAAATAAAGTCTTTCTTCGACATCATTGTATATCTGTGTATTGCCTCGATTGCTGTGCATTGTTCCACCACAAAAAAAAAAAAAAAAAAATGGATTAAACACTTACCTGTCACTTACCTGTCCTGAACGCCAGGGCTGGAGTCAGGAGGTACCTACCAGCGCAATCCAGCAGGGGTCCACCTCCCATCACTCTGTGTTTTCCTCCTCTTATCCTGCTCCTCTTCACAAACCTCAAAGACAGATCAGCGGGCCTAAAAGCAAAATACAAAACTTAATCAATAAATTGTGGTGTAACAATGTTTAACCTGTCTCTTGCTGAGATTCTACAGCATAGATGCATCCATGTACAACTGTACACAGTTCCATCTTTTTACTATGGGTGGTGTGGATTCGTGCGACGTTGGGCAGACATCTGTGCCAGTGCACAGATGTCTGCGTGGCAATTTTAGAAACACTCCACTCTACCTTACCCTAAAAAATAGCAAATATATAACCACTGAGATTAATTTTTTTTAATGCAGTTTTATAGTTTTTTTATCATCTATTTTTTGAATGTTTGTCTGTTCCTGTGGGCTATTAATCAGTTAGAATCAGAAATACTTCAATAATCCCAGTATAATATATAATTATTTAAAGTCTTATAATAAATACTTTAAATAATCCATAATTATTTAATAATAACCTACTTGTAATTTGCCATCATAGCCAACATAAACCGTTGGTCTGAGTGAATGGGAGCGAACAAACGTGCATTTAATTGCTTATCAATTCAGCTTTCATTTGTAAGAGGAAAAGACGCACTCAGTCACAC
>OZ023157.1:37410241-37442741 GCA_963678695.2 Diplodus puntazzo | reverse complement strand
AAAGTTTAATATGAAATCTTAAAAAAGCTGTACTGTCATTATATATACACAATTGTACAACAAAATGCATTATTACATACTAGTATTTCTTGAGAAATATACAGTCAGAACGGTAATACTGATTAAAAAAAAAATTCACTCCAGAATAAATACAAGTTCTGCAATTATCTACTCACCCTAATAATATCAGGATGGAAGGTTTCATAGTCCACAAAACATTTTTGAAGCTGGGGACATGTTTTAAAATGGATAAAACAAATGGCTCCATAGAGCTTATCAAATGTAATCTGAGTCTCCAGAAGCCCCAAGATGCCAAACGGATTTGAAAAGACATTAATTAGTGTGTTCGCATCACCCTTCAGACAGGGTGCTTCAATGTTGTTTTGCTGTCAAGCTCCAGAAATGTTTTGTGGACTCCAAAACTTTCAGCCTAAGTTCTCCTCGTCCCATCAACATGGGAGGAGATCGTGACTGGATTTAACTTTTTGGGTGACCTGTTCCTTGAAGACATTTAACACTACACTGACATCAAATGTACAAATACTCTGTGTGTATTTTTACTAAAACCATTTTTATGTGGCACAGTTGAAGAGTTTGATAATTCTTTGGTCACACAGCAACTGAGGCAGAGAAGGATGGTGTTCCTGTATTCAAGTTCCCCCGCTGGCGTGTGAAGGGCAAGGCCATCCCAGAGGTGGCTGCTCAGTACAAGGCCACTGGTGCCGAGCTCAATGTTCTGCCCTTCTGCTCCCAGTTCATCCCTATGGAGGTTATTGACCACCCGAAACACGGCTCCATTATCTACCACCCCTCCCTGCTGCCTCGCCACAGGGGAGCCTCTGCCATCAACTGGTGAGTGATACACATGTTTATCAGGTTGGGGTAAACATGGTGACACGTGCAGTTGTTTAGCTGCCGTCTCTGACACACAGGACCCTGATCCATGGTGACAAAAAGGGCGGGTTCACTGTGTTCTGGGCTGATGATGGACTGGACACCGGACCAATCCTTCTGCAGAGGGAGTGTGATGTTGAACCCAATGACACCGTAAACACAATATACAAGAGATTCCTCTTCCCAGAGGGAGTCAAGGGCACAGTAAGTGTAGTGACAGGGAAAGGCATTGTGGGTAAAAAAATGTGTTGAAACTCACATGTTTGATATTGATAGCATTATTCCATATTCAAGATCCAAGATGTTTATTGTCATATACACAGTGAAAACATAGTTTGTGCCAGGCAATGAAATTCTTAATTTGCTAGTTTCCCTTCACACAAAATATGCTTAAAAGAAAAATAGATAAATAAAAAGCATGTTAGCTTTTATTATACTACTATCACCACACATTGCACAAGGTATTAATAGTATCATGATATAGTGATTCTGTGATATTTGATACATAGTAAGACAATCAACTACTACACATGACAATGTCTGTTGAACTTAAGAAAATAAATATACCCCTTAAAAGAATTACGTTTTTATTCACTGCAGTGTGGTGTAACTGAGATGAAACTATGTATAAAAAGTGCATAGTCTTAGCTCAGTGCCTCTTTAACACACACACACACACACACACACACACACACACACACACACACACACACACAGCTACAACCTTTCATGTGCTATCATTCCAGTATAAAACAGCCATAAACTGGCTAAAGACAGAAGCTGAACAATTTAAAGGTAAAATGTTTCAAGGAAGCATACAACTGTGCCTCACTAAATTATATTATACAATATTCCTCTTGTGATACGATATATCTGAGTATCAATATTTTTTCCCACTCCTTCTGACAAGGCTCACATTGCCTGTTCATACATCTTGCACACATATAGCAACATAAATGTTCGTGTGTAGTGGTGTTTGAGGCCACACAACAAATGTAACTCTTTTCGAAACAAATTAAGTGATATCAGACGCCCTGTGTCATTACGAATTAAACCTATTGTTACCAAAATATTTATTATTACAGGATTAACGGACTATACTACTGATGGTAAGCTCCTAAATTTCAAATGAAATCATCTTGAACAGTTTTAGATCTGTTTGTACCATGGGTTTACATTCATGCATCACCTATCAATACTCCATTGAATTGCGTGATTAATGGCAGTGGACATTAAATCTACACTATTTAATAGGGGTACACCAATCCGATATTAAGATCTGATATCGGCCCTGATATTGACAAAACAGCTGGATCGGGGATCGGAAAAATGAACAGATCCACGGGCCAATCCAGTTTTTTTTTCTCCGTCGCAGCACTTCCTACGTCATTTGTCAGCGTCAGTGTGTCGCATGCTGGAAGAGCACTAGTTGTTGTTTGACCAACTTTTTATTAGTTTATTCTCAGGTTCAGCTGCTATGTCTTATTTTGGATTCCTGTTTGCAGGACGTTGCACTTACTCACGTCACATTTCTCCGCTGATTAGCTGTTAGACCCGCCATCAGTTGTTAGCCTCACCGATCAGCTGTTAGCCTAGCAACGTTAACTGTCAAACGGACGTACAGTACTCAATACTATGTGGGCTGTCCATCGTTGCTCCGTTCGTCTTCCCTCCACCACAACTTCGGGGTCATTCACCGCTGGGCTGCTTTGTCGCTCTCCTCTGCTGCTGCGGTCTCCCCGTCTCGCAGCGATGTTGGATGGTCGCTACTCCGCCGTTGCTGGCGGGGTCTTCAGGTGTTCAGCACAGGAGCACCTTGACCTCTGCTGTCACTTCACTCCAGGCTTCATCGCTTGGATTAGATCTCTTGGTCTCCTGTGTCACCCCGCTGTGTGCACGGAGCCTCCAGACACTAGTTTGTACACGGACGGTGCTACTGACTTCGGTGCTAGTGTTCCCTCCGTGCTGACTGACAGGCGCTCCATTTATTCTTTGTTTTGTTTGTTCCACTTTGTTAAGTGTCCTTGGGTACCCTGACAGGCGCTATATAAATTAAATGTATTATTATTATTATTATGATTATTATTATTAATATTAATGTTACACATGTTTACAATGTTTGGTATATGTTTAATTATTTTGTCTTAGTTAGGAAAGTAATGTTTAGTTAGGAAAGTCTGGTGCCTTTAGTCTCTTCTACATGGTATAAGGTGGACAGTATACAGTTTATTATTAATTCAACAACGGTATTGGATCGGTATCGGGTATCGACAGATACACAAAGTCCAGGCATCGGTATTGGTATCGGGACTGAAAAAGTCGGATCGGTGCATCCCTACTATTTAAGTTACATTTTCATTGAGTAGAATTACAGAGCAGACCTTTCAAATCAGTCTGAGCTTGTACAGCACTGACAATCAAACATTGACATAAGTTAACTTGATGTTTACCCTCATTTAAGACACTGCTAATGGAATCCAAAATCAGAAACATTTGTAGTAAATCAAACAAAACCAGTGACATGTCCTTTTAAGCAGCAAGATTAAATAAAACGTAACACAATGTTGTTCAAAAGTAAGTACAAAATATAAGGATCATCTCTTTTCATTAACAGCAAACAAAGAGGAATCTCTTTGAAAGGCTTGACCAATCACAACATGTAGCTAAACAAAAGCAGACAGGTGGATACGTGACTGTATTATGTAATGGACTACTTTTCTACTGTCAACTGCCCACTGCCATCTGCCTCCCCACATAAAAACCACTGTGATGGCAAAGTCCATAGAGATAGCACCTTTGTTTGGTTTCACTGACTTCCTGATTGCATTGTTCTGGTTCCAGGTGGAAGCCGTGAGGCTGATTGCAGAGGGGAAGGCCCCCAGGATAACCCAGCCACAGGAGGGAGCAACATATGAGTGTATTCAGAAGAAAGATAATTCCAAGGTAATATACAACGGCATCCAGATAGAGAAATTATTTAAACTCATAATACATTTATGAAGAGAAAAAAATGAATCAAGCTGCTGTAAGTGGTTTAGTTTGGTGGTTCTGTTGTAGTTTAAGCTAACTTCTTGTATGTTTTGCAGTAAGCATCTCCTCCCTCCTCTCTACCTCACCACATGAATGTTGAGCATTAATTGCCAGACACGGGCCTGTTCATAACTGGTTGTAGCTTTTAATTAGGGCAGAAGCAGGTCTCGACCTGTGAGGTCCCTATTGTTTTTTGAATGACGACTTTTTCATCCCAAATGATCGTATTTTTCACTGCCTGAACATGCCCCAAACTCACCAAACTTGGAATACACATCACACCTGCCGAAAAATGTCATAATCTATTGTTGTCCTCAAGTTCCACCACTAGGTGGCGCTATAATCAAGGAAAGTGCGTTTTGGCTTATAACTCACATATACTTTGTCACACATTCAAAAACCATATCCACGCGTTCACTCAATTGTGCTGAATCTCGTGATATTGGCCATGCCCATTTCCGCCTCCGCTTTGTTCTGCAAATTCGCAAAATGTCGCAAACCTTCTTTTTCGAACTCCTCCCAGGCGATTTCACAGATTTTCACAAAACTTTGCACACAGCATCTGTGGACTCACCTGACAAAAAGTTATTTTAAAAAAAGTGATATTCCAAACAATACTCAAGTTATTAAATAACAACTTCCTGTGCATTTTGCTCAAAACACAAAGTGTTGCATATCTCCACAATGGTCTGTCTGAATGACATGAAACCCAGGTGACTACTTCCCCATGAGCCACTAAGGCTCTGTGAAAAAATTATAAACTTACCTTTTCCAACTCCTCTTAGGCCATTTGACCGATTAGCAACAAACTTTGCAAGTAGCATCTGTGGACAAAACTTATCAAAAGCTTTCAGCTACGTCACACCTTGTGGCGTGGTCCATTTTGATGCTTTGCCATAAAACCATCAACTCATTATAACTTCCAAATACAATTTGCTATCTACTCCAAACTGCTCAAACATGTAGAGGGTCTTGCGCTGAATAAATCTAGGCGGCACACCCCGACGGCAGCATGCCCCGGTGCGCGTGGACTGTGAGGGCCCGTTAATCGCTGCTTGCAACTTTGATTAGGGCCCGAGCAAGTCACAGACCTGTGAGGTCCCTATTGTAATTGGAAAAATTATTAGGGCCCGAGCAGGTCACAGACCTGTGAGGTCCCTATTGTAATTGGAAAAATTATTCTTCTTATTAGGGCCTGAGCAGGTCACAGACTAGGGGTGCACCGATCCGATATTAAGATCGGATATCGGCTCCGATATTGACAAAACGGCTGGATCGGGGATCGGTAAAATGAAACAGATCCACCGGCCGATCCAATTTTTTTTTTTTTCGCCGTCGCAGCACATCCTACGTCATTCGTCAGCATCAGTGTGTCGCATGCTGGAAGAGTGCAAGTTGTTGTTTGACCAACTCTTTATTAGTTTATTCTCAGGTTCAGCTGCTATGCTTTATTTTGTATTCCTGTTTGCAGGATGTTACATGAACTCACGTCACATTTCACCGCTGATTAGCTAGTAGCCCTGCCATCAGTTGTTAGCCTCACCGGTCAGCTGTTAGCCTAGCAACGCTAGCTTTCAAACCGATGTACTCAATACTATGTGGGCTGTCCATCGTCGCTCCGTTGGTCGTCCTTCCACCACAACCTCAGGGTTATTTACCGCCGGGCTGCTTTGTCTCCTCCTCTGCTGCTGCGGTCTCCCCGGCTCGCAGCGATGCTGGATGGTCGCCCCCGCTGTGTGCACGGAGCCTCCAGACACTAGTTTGTTTACAGACGGTGCTACTGACTTCGGTGCTAGTGTTCCCTCCGTGCTGACTGACAGGCACTACATTCATTCTTTGATTTGTTTGTTCCACTTTGCTACGTGTGTCCTTGGGTACCCTGACAGGCGCTATATAAATTAAATGTATTATTATTATTATTATTAAAGTCTGGTGCCTTTAGTCCCTTTCACATGGTGGAAGGTATACAGTTTATTATTAATTCAACAACGGTATCGGATTGGTATCGGGTATCGGCCGATACGCTCAGTCCAGGTATCGGTATCGGATTGGATCGGAAAAAACTGGATTGGTGCATCTCTATCACAGACCTGTGAGGTCCCTATTGTAATTGGAAAAATTATTAGGGCCCGAGCAGGTCACAGACCTGTGAGGTCCCTATTGTAATTGGAAAAATTCTTCTTCTTATTATTATTATTATTAGGGCCCCAGGCAGGTAGACCTGCGAGGTCCCTATTGTAATTGGAAGGAAAGAAATTTTCTTCTCCGAGTTTGACTGCAGTTTTGGATGCCTAAACATACCCAAAAACTCACCAAATTTGGAATATACGTCACATCCGGCGAAAATTACGATCCTACATTGTCACTGGGCGTGGTCATGACCTGCAGGCTCTGTAGCGCCCCCTAATGTTCTTTCCTGCCTTCCACATGCGCGTAGACAAACGAAATTTGGTGCGCAGATTCCTCATGACCAGGCGCACAAAAAAGTCTGGGGAGCCCGTACTGTCACTCCAACAGGAAGGCAGCCATTTGATGTGTGGCGGCATTTTTGTCCAATTCATGCCTACTTTGAAAATTATCTTGTCCTAGAGCTTAAACACCACAGTCTTCAAATTAACTCAGTTATCTTCTTCATGTCTTGAAGAACATAAGTTATGGAAATCATTCAGCTGCGCCAAACTTTAGTGGGCGGGGCGGTGGAAAACATTTTTTTCCCTTGCCGTCGAGCATCGAGGCTTTATAACTTCAACATACAATTTCCTATCCACACCAAACTGCTCATAAGTGTAGAGGCTGTCTCCCCGAATACATCTCCGCATCGATACTAAGTCGGCCATTTTGCTTTTGGCCGCCATTTTGAAATATTGCCAATCTTCGTACTTAAATGATCTCCTCCTACAGACGTAACACCACCGACTTCACAGTCACTCAGTATCATCCTCTGACCTTGAAGATGAAAAGTTATGGAAATCTTTGTCCTACGTCATACCTGCTGGCCACGGTGGAGCGGTCAATTCAAATCCTTCGCCGTAAAGCATCGAGTCCTCATAACTTCTTCATACAATTTTCTATCTCGGCCAAATCTTACAGGAATGTAGAGGGAGTCGCCCTGAATAGATCTGTGTTGTCATTGGGCGTGGACGTGTCCTGCACGCTCTGTAGCGCCCCCTATTGTGATGCCCTACCCCCTGCATGCGCATAGATGAAGGAAATTCGGTAAGCTGTTTCATCATGAGCAGACGCATAAAAAACCCTTTTGGACCAATACCGTCACTCCAACAGGAAGTCCGCTATCTTGATGTGTGGCGCCATTTTTGTCCAATTCATGCCTACTTTGAAAACTATCTTGTCCTAGAGCTTAAACACCACAGTCTTAACATTCACTGAGCATCATCTTTATGCCTTGAAGATGAAAAGCTATGGAAATCTTTCCGCTACGCCATACTTGGTGGGCGTGGCGGTGGAAACCTTTTTTTTCCTTCGCCGTGAAGCATCAACTTCAACATACACTTTCCAATCTACCCAGCATGACATGAAAGTAACAGGTGAGCGCGCAATCCGACGGCGTTGCAGCCTGACACATCTGTTGGCCGTGGTGGTGCCGTCCATTTAAATCCTTCGCCCTAAAGCATCAAGTCCTTGTAACTCCACCATACAATGACCAATCTGCGCCAAATCTCTCAGGAATGTAGAGGGACTTGCCCTGATTATATCTCTGCATCAAAACTGAGTCTTATCCATAGCGCCACCCACTGGACACAGGAAATCAGACAAACATCATCCGAACGACATGACGTTTACTGCTTGATTTCTCCCAGTCGTGACATGCAAGTAACAGGTGAGCACGCAGTCCGACGCGCGTGGAATGCGAGAGCCCGTTCATCACTACATGCAGTTTTAATTGTAAATTGAATCTGAAGACATTTTGATAACAGATCCCTCTGTGTGTTGGCAGATTGACTGGAACCAGTCAGCTGAGGCGCTCCACAACTGGATCAGAGGAAATGACAAAGTGCCTGGTGCGTGGGCAGACATTGATGGACAGGTAACTCATTCACCACACTCCTGGACTGAATGCTCAGTCCTAACAGAATGAACAGAAACTATGTTACTAACACACACACTTGTCTTAATGTTTGTGTGTGTGTGTGTGTGTGTGAGAGAGAGAGACAAAAGAGGGTAGGAGAGCCAAAATGGTGGACATAGAGCGAGAGAGCCAAGATAACCATCTTGTATCCAAGATGTTGAACTGGAGGTGACTGAGTGAGGCTTGAACAAATATTGGCAGAAAAGTGTCTGTCAACCTAACATGTCTTAATCACAGTTCAGTTTGGACAGAGCTAAACGGGTCTGATGTTATAGTGGGGTCGTCAGCAATTAGTCTCCTACAAGTCACTCATGACACTGTGTGTGTTTGTTTACCCTACAAGACCCTACAATCAATTTTGTCTACGCATTTACCCTTAGTCAGAGTAGACAAAACCCCAGTGTGACAGGAGCCAGAGCTCCTCATGAGTCAGACCACCTAGGCCTGCAGGATGCGATCGCTGGTCTCCTTCACCTCACCATAGAGGATAGAGGCCATCTAAATAGGTAATTGCGATTAGAAATTACAGGAGCTAATAAGCTATCTGACTGACCTGGAGGGAAAGCCGCAGTGCACCACCCCAGAGGTGCTTGGTAAGATAGCGCTGCTATATCACGTCAAAGCCCAGCTGCAAGCCATAGTGTTACAACTCCTGCTGACAGGAAGTCCAGGCTGGTAAAGAGGAGACCTCCCACACAGGGGAAGATTATGTTGTGTGGAGTTCAACAGACTGATGAACTTAAACACACTCCAGTCCAGACCCCCAGCACTAGGCAGAGGCCAGGATGGATGGAACACAGGTTAACGATGTAAGTACGGCCTCTCTCCTGTCGAACCAGGAGTCATCTGACATGGAGACAGGCCCCCTCCCAGATGCAGTTGGCAGACCTCTGCTCCAAGAGGATCCAGCTGAGGCGTTGCGTGCAAAGCTTCAAGCTTCTTTGGTGAGAGAAGCAGCCCTCCCAGTCAAAGATTCCCAGCCAACCCATCCAGGCCACCCCAGTCAACTGCGCAGCCCTGCAGCTCTCAGTGGTACTGTCCCTGAACGCTTGACATTGGATGGCTATCCAGTGTCTCTAATGGCCTGCCTGATGGACCCAGCACCTTGATACTCAAGTCACCTTCACCCTGGAGTCCAGAGGGCTCTGACCAAGGGTCTTGTCCGCTCTGGCCTTTCTGTCCTGCCCATGAGCACAGAACCATCACAGGCTGGCAGCCAGAACTCTTTTGACCACTACAGGTCGTTCTTGTGCTCTTTTCTTGAACTGAACACTCGTTCAGCCTGCTTCTTCTTGACTCCAGATGTAATCGAAAGATTCTGGACCACAACGGTTCCAAACCTATCAGCACAAGCTGGATTCCTCAGTGGCATCTGCCAGTAACAACATGGTGACAGCCACATGCCAACTCACCCCATCGGCATGCACTAAAGTGAAACTCTCGCTAAAAAGCAACCTAGGCTTTATTTGTGAATGTATATGAGTCAAACCTTCGTGTAAATGCATAATTATGATGAAAGAGGCACTTTTAAGATTTACTGTACTTTTGTTTTCAGGCAAGCTAATTTTCAATGGAGTGCAGGGGCACTCTTACGCTAGCATCAAAATCGTTATTTTTAAAACACTAAGAAGGCTCGACACAACATGAAACTTTGCTTGTAGTATCACCAGGGTCTCTACACATGAACACAAGCATTGAGAACATTGTTTGTGTACATAGAGTTTACTAAAAACAGAGTTTTTGCATAACTCACATTAGCGTTAGCATCTCCGGCGCGACGCCGTCATGGCAGACAAAGAATGTCGATCCCCGAGTGCAACCCAACAGGTAGGAGGTCCACCATTACTCTCCTTTCTGTTAGGTTGCACTCGGGGATCGACACTTGTTGTCTGCCATGATGGCGGCGCGTCGTAGCTTGCCTGAAAACGAAACTACTGTAAATCTTAAAAGTGCCTCTTTCGTTGTAATTATGCATTTACATGAAGGTTTGACTCAGATACATTCACAGATAAAGCCTAGGTTGCTTTTTGGCGAGAGATTCACTTTAACACGATTTCTCCTCCCTAGGATGATAGCCCCTTTTTGCATGCCTTGCAGACCCTGTCAGTAGTTTTGTGTGGCTTGTGAGGCTTATTTAGTATCTGGGCAGATACTAGAAGTTAGCATGTTTGTGGACTGCTGAGTCCTTTTTTGCTGCTAGGATTACACTGTAAAACTTTGTGCTTGCTTGATTTTCTTTGTGCTCATCATGAGCTGATTTGAGCCTCTCCACTCTGTGGAGCTTAATTGTTAGCCTTGTGGCCTTGTGAGTGTACAATAAGCCACTTTCCTATCAAGGATCAGCCAAAGGTGATTTGAGACTCTAGTCGGTCACTGGCCCCTGAGTGATAGGAAGGCGAGTACTGTTTCTCTCCATGGCTGTTTCTCCCCCCTTGCTACAAGGTGTTGGCCCTTTTTTCTCTCTCTTTCTCTCTTTATAACCCACGATTCGTTAACAATCCTGCTTTAACATTGGACACGTGTCGCGATATCACCTACACCAAATTCAGAACATCAGAGTCTAGCTCTGTCCCAACCACACTGACATTAAAGGCACATTAGCTTGTTCAAGCCTTGTACAGGCATCTCCATTGACCAGCCCTAGGCATGACGTGGCCACGCCCGCCATCTTGAACAATCTCTGACGTCAAGAGATTGCGTCTGCCTTTCATCGGTTTTCTGTGATTATTTGTGCATGTGCTTTGTGGTAATGGCTGGTTGTGATGGCCAGTGCTCAAATTAATTTCCTTCACTGTTCCCTTAATTTTAAATATTTTAGAAACATTTACCTTTTAAAGTGAACTATTCATTTGAGACTGTTTGTCAGTCTGGATATTGGTCCCTGATTCCAGTGTGATGCTCTGTTTTATTAATTAATTAATCATTCTTTTTACTAAGTTTTTGGTACAACAGAGGTATAACGGTATAATCTTATAATGTCATCATTTAACACATTTTCACAGCTGCTCAAATATGATTGAAAACTGACTTGAATTTTTGCATCCAAAGTGTAAAGAAATCTTAATCTGCTTTTTGAACAAACAAGCTATGATTCATATTCCTGGGTAGTCCTTTGTAAGGCATTATCTCATTAACACTGTGGTTTTTAGCAGCATAAAGCATCTTATATCACCATTAGAATGTTCATGTATTCTAGTTTTTGGCTCCAGTCTTGTTCGTGTGAGTTAGAAGCCATTGATGCAGGAGTTTCATGTAACTTTAACCTGGATGAAGTTACCAGTTTAGAGATACTGTAAATGAAATGCCAGCTAGTTAAAGAATGACACTGTGCATGCTACAACTCTGCCTCTTTATCCACAAACTGTCCTTTGTAAAGTTATCTGTTAAAAGTTCTTATTTCAAGATATGGAATTTATTTTTCTGAATCAGCTGACTGTGAGTAATGGAATCCTACATCAATAAACACATTTTTACTGATGTTAGAATAGTAGAATATATCTTTAATCTGGGTGGCACTCTGAGGAAAAAGGTGGCGCTGTGCACTAACAATAAGGGCTTTTTGGATGAGAGTCTGGTGGTAGAATCTGGTGAGGCAGATTTGCCGAGTTTTTTGCTAATTTAGTCATGAAATACAAAAACTTAGATGTCAAGTTTTGGTGCACTGCAGTGATGCCTGTAGCTGTCAATGATTTTTCAACATAACATGTTCAATGACATTAACAATAGTTGAGATACAATAGATCTTGACTTCACTAAATTGCTGGTTTGTGTCTCTCTTCCTGTAGAAAGTGACTTTCTACGGCTCCACTCTCATGGAAAACGGCTTCGCAGCTAAAGGTCAGTCCCTGGAGATCCCTGGAGCCAGCAAACCTGGCATCATCAACAAGGCAGGCCTGGTGCTGTTTGGCAGTGACAACAAGGCAGTAAGTTAAATTCCAAAGCTGGGTCTGAGGAGCTGGGCATCAGAGACAAACATTTACTCAACATCCTCATGGTAGTAAGCAAGTATACAAAAGACCCTGACTTCAAACAGCCCCTCTAACCATGAGCTAGGTTTGTTCTGCTCTGGTACAGCCTAAAATGCTGGAATTTATTATCGGTGAGATCATGAGTCTATGAACCAATCTGCACCATTTTTACTGCATAGGTAGCCAGGACCGCCCCTGGCCAAATTGGGACCCTATGCAGAATTTTATTTCGAGTAACATGTAACACTTCCTAGTAATACTAACACAATGTAGTGCCCAATGGTAATCATTAATTGGCCTGCAAGCTGTAGACACCTATTAAGCTTTTGCTGTTAAAAAATGTGTCTCTAAATTTGTCTATGTTGAGTTGTTCAGGCGTCTCTGTTTTAAACTATACAGCATGGTCTGCTTTTAGAGGGGGAAGAGGGCTCTCCAAATCAGCTGTGTGCGTGGCCAGCAAGTGGTATTTGAGACTCCACGTTCTCCGCTTCCACGTTCTTCTCTCAATTCAGATCAACAGTAAATGCAAATAACTTTGTTCTTGTCGAGAGAACCATCTAGCAGGATTTTGAAGTTGAACTTGCCATTAAAAAGACCCTTTTCTTGATCAATTTCTGCTCAAGGAGGTTTGTTTCTGCTTGACATCAACAACATTAGTGCTGCATCGCTTCCTGATTTAGCCATCCCAGTACCACTTTTAATGTGTGTTTAGGATCATTGTCTTTTTGGAACACCCAACGGCACCCAAGACCCGATCTTCTGCCTGATGATTTTAGGTTTTCCTGAATAATTTGGACATAATCCTCCTTCTTCATTACTCCATTAACTTTCTTAAGAACGCCAGATCCACTGGCAGCAAAACAGCCCCGCACGATAATATTACCACCAAAATGCTTGACAGTAGGTATGGTCTCCTTGGGGTTAAATGCCTCACCTTCTCTCCTCCAAACATATTGCTGTTCAAAAACTCAACAAACACAATTTCAACAGTACATGCCTGACTAATAAAGAGTCTGACAACTTTAAATATAGTAACTATAGTAACTACCATAGTATAACTGAGTAACTAAAAACTGCTATGCATATCATCTAATGTAACTGAGAGATATTATGTTTATTGAGTTAAAAATAGGAGAGAAAATAAAGATAAATAATACAACTCTTATGAAGCTGGGGCCGAACTTAAATCTGCTGGAATTTGGTGAAGAAATAATTAAAGGTCCCATATTATGAAAAATATATTTTCTCTAGTCTCTACACATATAAGCTGCTCCTCCCTGAGCCTACCAACTCCCAGAATGAGGAAAGCAGGCTGTTCAGATTCAGCTCCTTTCGTTACATAAAGAAAAGAGTCATTAACATAGGCAGGCCTCCTCTGCGCGATGATAGGAGATATCCGAGAGGGGGGCGTTCATCCCCCCCTTCATATTGGTTGTAAAAATCGACTTAAGTGCCTATATTCTGTCCCGGCTACGGAATAACAGAAGAGACGGTGGTTGTGTTTCATTTTTAATGACAACGTGCCGACTGCGGTTCGTGTTAGCTTGTATGTGTGTGCTAACCACTTCATATCGGACTGCTTCAGTAACGAGGGTCAGTACAAAGCTGGCTTTGCCTCGACACTGACCCTCGTAAAAGGATCAGTCCCATCTATACCGGACCCAGCAACTGCACCCGAGCCACAGGTAAGTGTCGCCACGTTTTCATAGTTACAGTTGCCTACAAGTATGGTGAAGTGAGCTGGAAATTGGCTAACTAGTTAGCTCTGCTTCGGTCCGCTATGCAATGGCATTTGAAGCGAGTTTAATGTTAATAATATTATGATGGAGCTTAGTTGTCACAGTAAAAAGTCCAGAAACGTGCAGACTGGAGACAGAGACAATGCGAACAGTGTCCAAGAGTTTAGAGACTACTCCCATTCACACCGTTTGCATGTGGGGATCCTGCGCCAATTCTCCGCACCCTCCTCTGTGTAAAAGTTTCAGATGCGGAGAATATTATTGGTGAACTGCCCCACTGTGAACGGATAATCCGGAGGCGCGGAGCGAGGGCGTGTCGGTCTGACTAGTCTGATAACTGCACAGGCCCTTCACTCAACTAAATACAGAAACATGTCCCACAAAGCAACGTTACAGGACCAAACAAAAGTAATGTAGTAACTGTAACTGTCTTTGGCAACTTATAGGAAAACAAATACCACAGCTGTACATGGAGAAGCGTCTGTCCTCCTGTCTGTCCTCCCGCCTGTCCTACAGACTCTTCGCCACATTTCTGCCTGAAAAACAGCGTCTGTCACCGGCAAAAAACTTAAACTCACAGAGTGTTTGTGATGAAAATAAATCACCGCGACCGTCAGCCCTCCCGACCGAGACTTCAATGAACTTTCCCCCAGAAAACAGCCTCCGTCCCCGCGAGTGAGGGAGTCAGACAGCGTCCTGTTTACTGATGGTGATTATTAATTATGTCATTTAGCGCGAAAAACTTAACTTCGTCACTTTCCAGGATGTTTGATGGGTCAGTATCTCAATCACTACACATTATAACAGAATCCATATGATTATAAACTGTCCGTGGGTTTAGATTGACGGGGAACACCTGGGAAACACCGACGTCATCAACATGATGTGTACCATGAGATGCTTCATTCTGTGTGAATCACCATCGGCAGAGAATTGGTGAACCACTGCTCCGGAGATTATGCGGAGACGCTGTGTAAAAAGGGCTACTGTGTTGGAGACAAACACAGCTTTTGCTAGCTGTTAGCCATTAGCTAAATGCAGGGGCGTCGCACCCATGGGGGATGTGGGTGTTTTAACACTTTTCCAGGTGGGAGGGTTCAACAGCCACACTTTTTCCGCAGTTTAGCACAAACGCCTCACTACAGTCGCGCAGTTTCTCTGGCCGTTGCTTCAAACATGAGACCGGATTTCGGACTGACCGGCTGATGATTGGCTGCTCTGCTTTAAGTCCCACCTCTCTTGTTGTGTTAGATTTATTGTTCAGCTCGTGCTGAGGAGGCGGGAACTAGGTTCGTAGTTGACACCAGCACATATCCACATAGACATAGGTATATACATAGACGTTTAACTGAGCGGGTCGGCCCAATGCTGCGATACGTTGCCAGCAGCTCTGCCCCGTGAACTGATACAAGTCAATGTAGTGAACTTTATAAAGCTCCTTCTACAAAGTGCTATAAGTTTATGCCTCATTTACACATTCACACACGTACGGATATATTCAGGAAACAGATAGGAGCCAAAAACAACATCTGTAACGTTCTTTGATGATTATAAACATTATCTACCCCTTATATGTCCAGTATACAGGTCAGCACCAAACCACAGGATGTGTTTTATAATGTTTTTATGAGTGTTTACAGCTGCTAATGTATGTAACTCTGTTACTGTGATGATACATGACAGTTAAATATTGAAACTGTCTGTAATAACCAGATTCTGACATGTAACTGTGATTTTTGATAATCTAAGTACTAATAATAACAATCATGACAAAAAATTAACAGACTGCAGATCAAGATAAGAAGCTACAACTCGCAGTGAGCTTCTCTCTTTTCTGTTAGAAGTAAAGTGATATACTCCATGACAGAACATTATAAAATATGATAATGTATACAATAACATTTAATGGTAAAAATACAGTTGCAGTAGGCTTCTATTATAAATATGCAACATATATATAGTTAATATGATTATTATAATCATTATTATTATTACTATTTTTCTGCATATTCTTGACTTTGAATGGGAGCAGCTGTAATGCCGCAATTTCTCATCAGGGATCAATAAAGTATTTCTGATTCGGATTCGTATATTATGCAGTCAGTTGTCCATATATACACTTAAATTAAATGAACCAAGACAGATGTCACATTTACATGTCAAGGTGTGGTTATTATAGACACAGATTCAATATTTAAGTGTCATTTATCATCACAGTAACAGCGTTGAACATGGAAACATGGTGGTTTCTTCTGTCTGTTCAAGTGACAGCACTTTGGTGTCTTTTATGTTAATGTTCCTTACTTCTTCATTCAGTCATGATAGGGTATTCACTGCATGGTTGTGCAAGAAGGTGCAGAGTGAGAAACTGACAAATGTAAATCTGACCTGAGACAGGACTTACTATTGATTTCTCTTGAACCTCCTTATCAACTTCACTAAATTAGACACCAGAAGACATGGTCATCTAATTGGAATGTAACCCACAGTTGCACAGTTGTTGTTCTTCCTCCATCTTTTGTCTCTTGTTGTTTAGAGAAAATTTCTACTTGAGATGGACACAATTTCATAAGTCTGAAACTTATTTTCCACACCAGTGTCACATCTATGTCTAAATGTAGCCCTTACTAAAAACTGGGGTCACTTCTGCACTGCTACTAGGGGTGTAACGGTATGGGATTTTACAGTACGGTACGGTGACGGTGTTAGTACAGTATACCGCAGTATTTCACGGTGACGGTATTTTATTTTTTTTAAGATTTGTTTTGGTACTAGGGGCCATGAAATAACCAACAAAACAGACAAGTATCATTCTTAGTATGGGGCGCCGATTGTAAAGTTGGGCATGCTAAATAAACAGCTACTTTTTGCCACATTTAGCAAAAAACATGTATAAAAAACACATGTGAATTTTTCAGTGTTACTTTTGACCAAATTTACAGCAATATTTGTGAACTTTGTGATATTCACTTCTCTTGTAAAAGTATAGTTTCAGTGTTTAATCTGAATAAAAAATCTAAATCTAAATGTTAAATATTGAATCTAAATCTAAATGTTAAATCTAAATGTTAAATATAAATATAAATGTTAAATATAAATATAAATGTTAAATGTTAAATATAAATGTTAAATGTTAAATATAAATGTCACGGGTGAAACTAAATATTTAGCTTATATGCAAATTCACACTGTCTGTCACCGGAAGTACCAAAATAAAAGCTCATTGACACGAGCCGGCTCTCTCCGTGGTCTTCGGGTCGTCAGGCGGAGAGACTGCGGTCCGAGGTTTGTCACGTCTCCACACCGCGCTCTCTTGTTGTCTACCAGCATGTCCACTGATTTAGCTGGAAACATTGGACGGGCCGTTTTGAAGGCAATACAAAGTTTCAGCAATGCGCCAGCGACAGCTACAGCGTCCAGCACAGAGCCGCCACAGTACTCGGTAACTTTGTTTTCTAAAGTTCGGTAAAGTTGGAAAGATATTCACAGATTCGAACTTCCGGGATCAATAAATCTTAAGTGAAACATGCCAAACGATGCCTCTGTCACACCGTAATAGCATAGACTCCCAGCCAGGCCAGCTGACAGTCTTGCCTGGGCCCGGGACGAGATAATCTTAGATGGGCCCCCCCGCGCCCAGATCTCTCCTTTTCCCTTGCTCTTCCTCTCCTGTTCCTCTCCTCTGTTCTTCCTCTGCTCTGGCTGAAATTCAATGTGTGATCCATCCTGCTCAGACTCTCAAATGGGGCAGCGGGCCGCTCCACTGTGACTAACTATGAACGAGCCAAATTAAAGAATTTTTAAGACCTTTTGAAGACCATTTGAACTGAATTTAAAACCTACACGAAGTACGAAAAAGTAAAAAGTAAATCAAATTGTTTCATAGCAACAGCAAATGTTTCACCATATCGGCTACAAGTTCATACATGTACATATACGCTGAAGGCAGTATTCCTGCCGAGCCTTCCTTAACCTAAATTGAAATTTGGTAAGATTAGAGTTGATCTTACAATCAAAAAGGGGGGGTGTGTGTGTCAGGGCTATTATAGTTTTAAAATTTTCATTAGTTTTTATTTTAATTTAGTTTTTTAGTATTTTTTTTTTTTATCTCAGTGATCGCGCGCGCGCGCGCACACACACACACACACACACACACACACACAGTGTTCAAAATCAGGTCGATCCCAACTGGACGAACTTGGACCGGGAACTGGTGACAAAGGCGTACAGAACTGTGTGATTACGTGACTTCGCTGGAGACTTTTAGAAGCTAACTGGTGTTTTTCTGATTTTGTGTGACACCTGCGCTTTCACACTGAGTGTGCCCAATCTGAGGGTCCTCTGGCAGATTCTGCTGTCGAAGTCTTTCCGGAAATGGCGAACTGTGCGCCGATAAATTCCGACCGCGCTGTTGGCAAAATGCCACTTACGTTCCAGGATACTTCAGACAGGAGAACAACACATGAAGCTGGATGTGAATCTCACCAACACATTTCCTCAAAGCAAAAAAGGCGACGACGGAAGCGGCAAATGAACGTACATATTTAAAACTTACTAAATGTAATTTAAGACCTATATGCAAAACATGGACGTATTAAAGACTTTTTAAAGCCTAAAATTGAGATTGTTAAATTTAAGACTTTTTAAAACTCCGTGGAAACCCACCGGCAGCCTGACTCTGTCCCTCCCGCATCACTCTATCTGTCACCTGACTGCAGCTGCAGCTCTCTCCTCTCTGTCTCATCCTCTCTGACGGTGTCAACTTGTGGTGTCAAGCTTTTATACAAGCTCGGGGACGTTAACATTAGAACTGGCCTGTTAGGTTACGTTACACGTAACATCACATTTTGATCAGTGGCCAAACCATTTTTGTCTTGGGGGGGGGGGGGGGGGGGGATTCTTGACCACTATTTCAAGGACAATTAGGAAGAAAACAAATAAAAAGCTTTTATGTGACTCAAATGTTACACTTTTTTCCACATATAGGCCCATTTAATTTTTTTTATTTTTTTTAATTATTCCAGAATTTAATGAGGGCCCAGTTCTGGGCCCCCCCTACCCTGGGCCCGGGACAACAGACCCGTTTGTCCCCCCTATCGGCGGGCGTGCTCCCAGCTACAAGGACCAAAACCCCGATTTTTTCAATACTGAGCCGTCCTCCGAGCTCGACGAACAACATTGATCTCTTTGCGCAGCCGGCAGCCGGGAGAGTGCGCAGGGACCGTCTGCAAATTGCAAGACAAGAGCAGTACGCTGCAAACAAAAATCAATAACTCCGCTGTTATACAGTACAGAGACTCCAAAATCACTACACACATAAAGGGTCTCCTCATGGTCATACTACAACAGCTGTTTTGAAAAAATGTGCCTTTTTTAAAATAATTTTGGTGATTTTTTTATTGGCCTTAATCATTATTATCTACCAATATTAATCAATAACTCCACTGATATGCAGTATGGAGACTCCAAAATCACTACACACATCAAGGGTCTCCTCATGGTCATACTACAACAGCTATTTTGAAAAAATGTGCCTTTTTTAAAATAATTTTGGCGATTTTTTTGTTGGCCTTAATCATTAATATCTACCAATATTAATCAATAACTCCACTGTTATACAATGCAGAGACTCCAAAATCACTACACACATCAAGGGTCTCCTCATGGTCATACTACAACAGCTGTTTTGTCAAAATGTGCCTTTTTATAATTTTGGTGATTTTTTTATTGGTTTTAATCATTAATATCTGCCAATATTAATCAATAACTCCACTGTTATACAGTTCAAAGATTCCAAAATCACTACACACATCAAGGGTCTCCTCATGGTCATACTACAACAGCTGTTTTGAAAATATTTGCCTTTGTATACCGTTGGTGAATTGCTTTATTGCGATTAATCATTAATATCTACCAATATTAATCAATAACTCCACTGTTATACAGTACAGAGACTCCAAAGTCACTACACACACCAGAGGCCTCCTCATGGTCATACTACAACAGCTGTTTTGTGAAAATGTGCCTTTTTATAATTTTGGTGATTTTTTATAGCGATTAATCATTAATATCTATCAATATCAATCAATAGCTTCACTGTTATACAGTACAGAGACTCCAAAGTCACTACATATACCAAGGGTCTCCTAATGCTCATACTACAACAGCTGTTTTGAAAAAATGTGCCTTTGTATAATTTTGTGAATTTTTAATTGGTATTAATCATTAGCATCTACCAATATCAATCAATAGCTTCACTGTTATACAGTATGAAGACTGCAAAATCACTCCACACATCCATGGTCTCCTGCTGGTTATACTACACCTGTTAGTTTGGACTAATGTACTTTGCCATAATTTTGAGGAATTTCTATCAGGAAAAATATCCAATAACTTCGCTGTTATTGTCACCAAAATCACTCCACACATCCATGGTTTGGACAAATGTGCTTCTGCATAATTTGGGGAAATTTTCATTGAGAATAATAGTCAATAACTTGACTCTTATTCACTGTAGTGCCCTCAAAATCACTCCACACATCAATGGTCTCCTGTTGGTTATACTACAACTGATAGTTTGAGAAAGAAGGGTTTTCTATCATTTTGAGGAACTTCTATTGGAAGAAATACTCAATAACTTCACTGTTATTTAATGTAGTGTTCTCAAAATCACTCCACACATCCATGGTCTCCTGCTAGTTATACTACACCTGTTAGTTTGGACTGATGTGCTTTGCCATAATTTTGAGGAATTTCTATTGGGAAAAATGTCCAATAACTTCACTGTTATCAGTGTGGTGACCCCAAAATTAGTTCAACCACCAATTAGTATCCCTGTTGGTTATACTACAACTGTGTAATGTCATGGCTGCCTCATGGCCACTGCCTTTGAACTAATCAAATGAAGGATGCATTGGGTGACTAAGTCACCAGCCAATCAGGAGCAACTTCTAATTAAGCTCTACCTGCAGTGCTAATTTTTCAGTTTTTAATACAGAACCACTATGATGAGGACAGAAATTTACAATACTCAATGCTTAAGATTCTCAATGCTTAAGATGAGGTGGTGCATATTTGACTTAATGAAATGTTAGTGAAATGAAGCTCCAAACAAATGTATTATTCAATCTACATGTAAAGTATATAAGACATAAATTGAAGATAAAGACACATGATGTGCCTAACCTATCATTAACCATGTGTTTAAATATTACTCTGATTACAAATGATGGATATTGTTTTGTGTAAAACTGGAAATGTGATTTTACGGTTGTTTTAGTTCTTACTTCTTATTCTTATTTAAATGTACAATTACAGTTTGTTGAAAGTGTCAGCCTTAGCTTTAGGTACTGGGACACCAAGTTAGATCCAGTGCCCCCTTTGGTTAAATCAGGACTATCAATAATTGTTGTTAAACAACTCAATTTATGTTAAGTCCCAAATACTTTCCATAGAGAGTTCCAAGTACTACCCACATTAGTAATTTAAAAATTATCTTTCGCCATAATTGGTAGTTCGCTCCTGCGTTTATCAAGTAAGTTGACAGGAGAGTACGGTTTGGAGAAGGTTGCTTCAATCTCAAACCATAGTGGCTTCGGTTGAGCAGTTGCCCATATTGAGATAATTCTGGCTTGCATTGAGGTTGTATAGTTTGTAATGTTGGGGACCCCATCCTCCTTGTTCTTTTGGTATTTGTAAAATATCTAATTTAATTGCAGGCTTTCTGCCAGCCCATATAAAGTCAGAGAGAGCTGTATTTATATCTTTAAGGCTGTTTCTCTTCAGAGATATGAAGAGCATAGATAGAGGATAAATAATTTTGGAGAGAATTATCATCTTAATAAGATTGACTCTGCCAAGAAAGATACAGGAAGCTTCTTCCAACTTAACATCTTGTCCTTAATGTGTTTTACCATGGGGTTAACATTTTCGACATAACGTTGACTGATTTTAGGTGTTATTTTAACCCCCAGGTTAACAGTGTAACAGTGGAGTTATTGATTAATATTGGTAGATATTAATTATTAATCGCAATAAAAAATCACCAACGGTATACAAAGGCAAATATTTTCAAAACATCTGTTGTAGTATGACCATGAGGAGACCCTTGATGTGTGTAGTGATTTTGGAGTCTCCATACTGTATAGCAGTGACGCTATTGATTGATATTGGTAGATATTAATGATTAATCCCAATAAAACAATTCATCAACGGTATAAAAAGGCAAATATTTTCAAAACAGCTGTTGTAGTATGAGCATGAGGAGACCCCTGGTGTGTGTAGTGACTTTGGAGTCTCCATACTGTATAACAGTGGAGTTATTGATTAATATTGGTAGATATTAATGATTAAAACCAATAAAAAAAATCACCAAAATTATAAAAGGGGAAAATTTTCACAAAACAGCTGTTGTAGTATGACCATGAGGAGACCCCTGGTGTGTGTAATGATTTTGGAGTCTCTGTACTGTATAACAGTGGAGTTATTGATTAATATTGGCAGATATTAATGATTAAAACCAATAAAAAAATCACCAAAATTATAAAACAGCACATTTTTTCAAAACAGCTGTTGTAGTATGACCATGAGGAGACCCCTGGTGTGTGTAGTGATTTTGGAGTCTCCATACTGCATATCAGTGGAGTTATTGATTAATATTGGAGTTATTCATGATTAAGGCCAATAAAAAAATCACCAAAATTATAAAAAGGCACTTTTTTTCAAAACATCTGTTGTAGTATGACCATGTGGAGACCCTTGATGTGTGTAGTAATTTTGGAGTCTCTGTACTGTATAATAGTGAAGCTATTGATTGATATCAGCAGATATTAATGATTAGGCCAATAAAAAAATCACCAAAATTATAAAACGGCACATTTTTTCAAAACAGCTGTTGTAGTATGACCATGAGGAGACCCTTGATGTGTGTAGTGATTTTGGAATCTCCATACTGTTTAACAGTGGAGTTATTGATTAATATTAGTAGATATTTATGATTAACTGCATTAAGGAAATTCACCAAAATTATAAAAAGCACATTTTTTCAAAACAGCTGTTGTAGTATGAGCATGAGGAGACCCCTGGTGTGTGTAGTGATTTTGGAGTCTCCATACTGCATATCAGTGGAGTTATTGATTAATATTGGTAGATATTCATGATTAAGGCCAATAAAAAAATCACCAAAATTATAAAAAGGCACATTTTTTCAAAACATCTGTTGTAGTATGACCATGTGGAGACCCTTGATGTTAAATTACACAAAAGACAACGAAAATATCATACGTTTTACCTATTTCGGCCATGAGCGGTCATATTGACCGCACTTTGTCTTTTGTGTAATTCATATGAAAACTATTCTAAATTAAAATACAGACACGTTCAGGAAAAGTCATGTAGCAGTATTGCATTTTTTCATTCATCAAAACCATTGCACATATACATTTGAAAACGGTCTTGGCAGTTCTGTTAAGATAAGCACTTATTAATTAGCGATGTATCATATTAGAATGCTGGCATTGTCTCAAATATTCCACCATAGTCCGAGCGAAAATAGAAACATTAAAATCAGATATCTAGGGTATAAAGTGTATAAAAGCGCAAGGTTACCGAGCGGTATGATGTCCCGGTGGAGGCGGCGGGTGTCGCTGGTTGAGGTGCACTGCTGGTGGAAGCCTGAGGAGACATTTACATTCAGTGGGATGGCATTAGCAAAATAAAGAAAAATGGGACGATGTCCAGCAGTCTCTACATCTACAGTCTATTAGAAAAACCAAACAAATGATGTTGAATACTAGCAACATAACCTAGCAAAGATTACCTCTACTGGGCTAACGTTAACTAGTTTTTATGCTAACATTACTTTAGGAGCTAGAAAGCACTTACGTAAAGTTGGAAAGATATTCACAGATTCGAACTTCCGGGATCAATAAATCTTAAGTGAAACGTTTTTCAAACACAAATGATGCCTCTGTCCCACCGTAATAGCATAGACTCGGAGCTACAAGGACCAAAATCCCGATTTTTTTCAAAAATCAGCCGTCCTCCGAGCTCGACGAACAACATTGATCTCTTTGCGCAGCCGGCAGCCTGGAGAGTGCGCAGGGACCCTCTGCAAATTGCAAGTCAAGAGCAGTACGCTGCAAACAAAAATCAATAACTCCGCTGTTATACAGTACAGAGACTCCAAAATCACTACACACATAAAGGGTCTCCTCATGGTCATACTACAACAGCTGTTTTGAAAAAATGTGCCTTTTTTTTAAATAATTTTGGTGATTTTTTTATTGGCCTAATCATTAATATCTGCTGATATCAATCAATAGCTTCACTATTATACAGTACAGAGACTCCAAAATCACTACACACATCAAGGGTCTCCACATGGTCATACTACAACAGATGTTTTGAAAAAATGTGCCTTTTTTATAATTTTGGTGATTTTTTATTGGCCTTAATCATGAATATCTACCAATATTAATCAATAACTCCACTGGTATGCAGTATGGAGACTCCAAAATCACTACACACACCAGGGGTCTCCTCATGCTCATACTACAACAGCTGTTTTGAAAAAATGTGCTTTTTATAATTTTGGTGAATTTCCTTAATGCAATTAATCATAAATATCTACTAATATTAATCAATAACTCCACTATTAAACAGTATGGAGACTCCAAAATCACTACACACATCAAGGGTCTCCTCATGGTCATACTACAACAGCTGTTTTGAAAAAATGTGCCGTTTTATAATTTTGGTGATTTTTTTATTGGCCTAATCATTAATATCTGCTGATATCAATCAATAGCTTCACTATATACAGTACAGAGACTCCAAAATTACTACACACATCAAGGGTCTCCACATGGTCATACTACAACAGATGTTTTGAAAAAATGTGCCTTTTTATAATTTTAGTGATTTTTTTTATTGGCCTTAATCATGAATAACTCCAATATTAATCAATAACTCCACTGATATGCAGCATGGAGACTCCAAAATCACTACACACACCAGGGGTCCCCTCATGGTCATACTACAACAGCTGTTTGGAAAAATGTGCCGTTTATAATTTTGGTGATTTTTTTATTGGTTTTAATCATTAATATCTACCAATATTAATCAATAACTGCACTGTTATACAGTACAGAGACTCCAAAATCATTACACACACCAGGGGTCTCCTCATGGTCATACTACAACAGCTGTTTTGTGAAAATTTTCCCCTTTTATAATTTTGGTGATTTTTTTATTGGTTTTAATCATTAATATCTACCAATATTAATCAATAACTCCACTGTTATACAGTATGGAGACTCCAAAGTCACTACACACACCAGGGGTCTCCTCATGCTCATACTACAACAGCTGTTTTGAAAATATTTGCCTTTTTATACCGTTGATGAATTGTTTTATTGGGATTAATCATTAATATCTACCAATATCAATCAATAGCGTCACTGCTATACAGTATGGAGACTCCAAAATCACTACACACATCAAGGGTCTCCTCATGGTCATACTACAACAGCTGTTTTGAAAATATTTGCCTTTGTATACCGTTGGTGATTTTTTTATTGCGATTAATAATTAATATCTACCAATATTAATCAATAACTCCACTGTTATACAGTATGGAGACTCCAAAGTCACTACACACACCAGGGGTCTCCTTAGATTTATATTTAACATTTAAATTTATATTGAACATTTAGATTTAACATTTAGATTTAGATTTAATATTTAACATTTAGATTTAGATTTTTTTATTCAGATTAAACCCTGAAATTATGTTTTTTACAAGAGAAGTAAATATCATAAAATTCACAAATATTGCTGTAAATCTGGTCAAAAGTAACATTAAAACAATTCAGGTGTTTTTTATAAATGTTCTTTTGCTAAATGTGGCAAAAAGTTGTTGTTTATTTTAGCATGCCCAACTTTACAATCGGCGCCCCATATCTTAAAAGTATATATATATATTTCACACACGCACACACACACACACACACACACACACACACACACACACACACACACACACACACACACACAGCCTCTCCGTGCATCTATTATATATATTATATATTATAGTCACTGCCATGCGCCAAATAAACAACTAATCTACAAGTGAACAAAGCGTTGCAAAGCGTTGCAAAGCGACGTAGTGAAGCCTTGTAGATATGCATATTCTGTAGACAACAAGACCATGCCCCACGGGGAATGAAAGCGACGTACAACAACAATAACCATGCTCTCCGGTTGTTTTGGGTAGCCAAAAAACTCCCAAACAAATGAACGGAGTCGCTTGGCTTGAGGATAAAGAGGTGGTGAAGTAGGGGACATCGGGTCAACCGGGCCCGCGGGTAAATCTGCCTCTGGTTCGGAGTCTGGCATCATCATGCAATGCTTTTTTCTAGCTTCCTGGATCATGTGGGTCTCGCGTGTGTTTACCAAAACTACCTTTTTTGATTGGACTGTCACTGAACCAACTAAAAGACGCTGACCATGCAGCCTGCCCTGAACTAAATGGAATATAGGCCTACATTTGAGCAGCACACAGGTAGGAAACGCTTTTTCAATCTACTGCTGCAGCTGTAAAATTAGATTATAATGTGACTGAGTGACGACTGACCACCACTGATCTTAATGTGAACGTGAAGTGAAATGTTTTATTTGTGAGTTCCCTACTCGTCTAAGTGGAGTTGCGCCGGCAGCGCCGCTTAATATTAAAATAATTAATTAATTACCGTCACCGTGAGCTTGGAAATCTCACGGTGTCACCAACGTGGCTTTACACCACCGTGGTATACCGAAATACGGTATATCTTTTCACCCCTAACTGCTACATTACACGAAAGTGTGATACAGAAAGAAGAAAAAATAAACAGCGATATATTTTTGCACCTGAATGTTTTTTCAAGCTTTATATTGTCATGTTTACTAAGCTGATTTACATCAGGTTCATCATATGACTGAAAAAAACAAATACAAGTGGTATTTACAATGTATATAAATGCATAAAACCATGACATTGCAACATGGGTTTCACTAAATAACAGAGGCTGTAGCACAGCTGTATATGTTATTATGGTTCACATTGATTTACAAAGAAAAAAAGAATATTTATAAATAATAAATATCCAGCACATCTTTAGTAGGAGTTTAGTAGCTGGTCCACAGTTTCAAAGATGGAGGCCTAAACATCCTCTAGCATGCAGCATCAGTACTCTGTAGAGTGACATGACCTCTGCGGACAGTACAGTATGAATCTCCTGATTCCATAAAAAGGGCTGTTTATTGAACACCAGCACATTACTGGTCCACATTCAACCGTGTCTGTGGCATTGAGTATGCCTTTTTATAGTCATTATCTTAAATTGTTGAATTGTTAGAAATTAAAAATTGTAAATTGTTCCTAAATCAGATATTACCCAATTTAAAAGAATAGTCTAAAAATTGGAAAAGTGTTCTGATGAGTAGAGCCATATTACTTCCATCTCTGAGCATTAACTGTGGAGCTACATCCAGAAAACCACCTAGCTTCAGTGTTGGGAAAGTTCACTTTCTACATGAACTAGTTCAAAGTTCAGTTCACAAATTTTAAAATGAACTAGTTCAGTTCATAGTTCATAATTCAAAAATTTGAACTAAGTTCACAGTTCCAAAAATGAACTAGTTCATAGTTCTTTTTTTTTCAATATGTTGATGTGAGCTATTATTTTTCTAAATTATTGCCACAGCTCATATAGAACCACAGACAGCTATTATTTTATCAGTTTTAACACTGAAGCTGCAGCTCTCCTACAATATACTGCAAAACCAGGTTGTCCAGCTGCGGCTGGGAGATGAAGACAGCGGAGTCGCTACTGCACGCCGTTAATGTGATCTGGGTGGTAGAGGATCTGTTTTGGCTCGCTGTTGCCATGTCTTTTGATTTTTTATTCACTTGCACAGACCTTGAAAGGCTCGCCGGGTGCTTTAGTTCAATGTGCCATTTCAGGTTTGTGGTACAGGATAGAGTACAAATAAAAAATAAAAAATAAAAAAAATACATAAATAAGTAAATAAATAATAAGTAATTTTAAAAAAGAAGAAGAAGAAAGGGAAAAATAAAATAATAAATGAATAGATAGTTCATACAGTGGCTTTGGGGAAAACGTTTCATAATGACTCAGTAAGGTATTACTTTTTTTGTTATTTAACAAAATCAGAGATTTAAGCAAAGAGCTCAGTTCCAGGCGAAAAGAAACAAATTTAGGTAGTGATTTTGCAAATTTTTGTTTGAGAATAGAACATTTTGCATAGGATAACAAAGTTCACCATGTGTTCAAGAGCATTATTTTCTAGGTATATAGAATATAGTAGCAAATAACATGTTTAAGGGTAAGAGAATGGACAGAGTTGGCAGCATCAAAAAATGAGATTCAACAACACTCCAAAACTTTTTAGATATATCACAATAAAAAAACAGATGTTAAGCCTTCATTTGTTTTTGTCTCCATGCTGAGCACAGTGATGACGCAAGCGGCGGTGCGACTCTGTGGTGGCTGGTGTTGCCAGTAGCCCTTTTTGGATAGAAAAGGCGGCACATTTGCTCCAAGGTAAGTGTGGCAATGTGCCGGCCAGTCTTTCTAAAACCGAAGTGTAATATTCCTCCTTTTCCAAAAACCGCCTCTTAGGTAGGCGTAAACATGTGACGTGACGTGAAGCTCGAAGTTGTGCTGTGAACAGTTGACAGCGAATTTGACTTAAAAATAAGAGCTTTACATTGCACCCCATTGGAGTTTAGAACTGGGTTCTTAGCTAGGGGCTTTTAATTTGAAAGTAGCGACCGTCCTTAGCCTGCCGACACAACATCAAGCTAACACAACCAAACAGCTACAGAGACCGAGGCGCCTGGATCTCAGCGGCTGTTCAGTTGTTCATCTTAATGTCTGCGGATGAAGTGATGGACTGACTGTTGTGATCAGCTGTTTCTTGGTTTTAAAACTGTTATGTCTGTTCAGGACGAATTAATCTGTGTTCGTTTGGTAATGCCCCAGTGCATGTTTGGTATGCAGCTGTTTCTGTCAGAAATAGTTAAGTTTCGTTTTGACCGAAAGTGAAGCGAGATGCACAAACCTCTCGTCCAGCGTCCTTTTTATACACAACAGTTAGATTGGGTGTTTTTCTGCTACATGTTAAGGTCTGTTCACGGTGTGTTTTAGCCGGTTTTTGCCTGTAAGGCTCAATGGGAATCTGGCACTGTGTTGAACGAAGTTAAACTGAGAGAACGTGCCGTTCACAAACACCAGAATGAACGCGTTCACAATAACGTTCATCAGGCAGAATACAGTACGTTCAGTTCACGTTCGCCCAAAATATGAACGAGTTCATGAACGATCGTTCATTGAACGCGTTCAGGCACAACACTGCCTAGCTTAGCGTAAGGACTGAGCGAGTAAACTGACATTGCCAAGTTCAATAATATACCTCATTATTTAAATGAAGTATAAGGAAGTTGATAAAGGTTCTCAGTCATCCAGGTCATGTTAACTCTAAGTGCTATATATCATATGCAACTGGACTTGTTTCAGTTTCTTGAAGATTCTTCACCTCTCATCCAAGTATTAACTATTTACTGTTCATGAATCTCAGTTTAATACTGATGCCTCTCTCTGATCTAGATAACCACACAAACACCATCAGCAAGATGATTGCCTAGCTCTACTATGTATAGTCGGTATAGTTATCGTTAAAATTTGTCACCAGGTTGGGTAAGTCTTAAAATTAAAACAATATTTATGGGGGACTGCTGAGGATGAACCGAGTCTCCCAGGCTGAGGAGAGAAGCGGTTCTGTTGTCTGTTGGTAAATTGTACTGCACTAAAACTAGTTAATGTTGTGTCACCATCATTGTGTTACACTTATTAATCTCACATGATGACAGATGGAAAAATTACCTCATCCCCATGCATCCTGCAAAAAGCAGTTTTTCATTTTTCTGAAATAAAAAATAGAATACTTCTTTCTGTCTTTAAATTACTTCCATTACATGTTTGCCAGATCAAGAGCTTTACCAAAGGAAGTGGTGGTGCTCATATCATCTGCTTTTGTCCACAGAGATTGCCAAAAATCAACACAAACTGTAAATTGTTGTAGCTGCTTTAATATTTTGATCATATTTCTTAGTTTATTTCTTAAAAACCCACCAGGCAGTCAGTGTCCAAAACATTGTTACAGCACCGAACTTCCCATAAAACAATGTTTTTTTTTTTAGTTTTTTTACATTTTCTGTACGTTTGTTTTTTTTA
The DNA here is from genome assembly GCA_963678695.2 of Diplodus puntazzo. NCBI lineage: Eukaryota > Metazoa > Chordata > Actinopteri > Spariformes > Sparidae > Diplodus > Diplodus puntazzo. The sequence goes on along the minus strand of OZ023157.1, from coordinate 37,412,728 downwards.
TATTTATGTAGTTATATATTTCTGATATTTTGCATTTTATCCTAGTTTTTTGCAGCTGCTCAGTCTTTAAGCTAGACTAATCACCTCCTGGGTCCTACATGAGAATGAAATCACTCTATCTAGTTCTCAGGAAGAACTTAAAGAAGCACAATTCCTACAATGTCAAAGTGGTTTAAATGATGTTTTTCCCATTCCAGGACATATTTTTTTCTTGAATAGCTCTTAATGGTGGATAACATTTTTAGAAAAAGTTTATCCTTGTGAAAAAAAGGATTCTGTCTCATTATCAAAGTTCTCAGAGCAACGTTTTAAATAAGTTTTGCTCTGCTATTATCTGACGACACACTCACTAGCCCCATTCACACTGCCATTTGGATGCGAGGATCCTGTGCCTATTCTCCGCCTCCACCTCTGGCGCTGATCTGCCTCTGGAGGCAGTATTAGAGGCACAATGTGTATATGTATGTATCTATATATGTATATATGTGTGTGTGTGTGTGTATGTGTGTATGTATGTGTATATATATATATATATATATATATATATATATATATATATATATATATATATATATATATATATATATATATATATACAGGGGCGGCACCAGAGAAATTTGATTGCAGATGCTATGGGTGTGCTCCAACAATACAGTATGTGCACACATAAACAGTCGTGGATATACATATATTGTTCTGCAAGTGTTCCAGACTTGTATTGCTATGCCACTGTCTGACATTCACTCAATACAAAAGCCAAACGGATTGAGATTTCAATTACATTATTTTTTATTGAAAATAGATTTTGCATTTAAATAACATGCATTTTGATTATTCTATTCCACCACTGTCAAATTGGAATCAAAGGCTTTTAGAAAATGAACTTTAAGGAAAATCTCAATGCATTGACACTAGCACAACCAGAAAAAGCTATTTATTCTGCCACCGTCAAATAAGAATCAGACGCTAAACTGAGATTGATGAAAAATCCGAAGGTATTTTCAACCACATGCAGAAAAGAGCAAAGACAGTGGACCTCCTTTCCCCTAGAACCACAGGTTTATATTATTAATGACACCACTATCATTAAATGAGCCCGTTGTGACTAAAGAGGCTGGGACCAGCGCTTGAGGCGGTCGCAGTAGACTCCCCATCCGACTCTGAGGTACTGTTGCTGCCCGATTCCATAACGGTATCTTTCTCCACATCAGTAACCGCGGGTGCGGTAACTGGTTCTTCCAAGCGAGGGGGACAAGTAGTAAGTCCATCTGATTGTGATATCGCGGTGCCGTCGGATTCCACGAAGTTGTTGTTGTCGAGATGCTGGTCCGGTATGTTGTCGGTGTCCGAATTCTTTTATTCAGGATGAGGAAACGCTTCATTTTGCAGCCGATAAATCAAGCTATAGCTATAGCCAAACATCATTCATAGTCATACAATGATGACGTAGCCGACGCAAATACGTGACACCTGACACTTCACCTTTGACCTTGCGTTAAAATCAATAAATACATTTTATAACATAATTAATTAATGACATTTTCAGACAGTAATTAGATACAAAGCGCATGAGATGTCTTAAAAATATATTTAATTTAATTGATTTTTATTGGATTTCGTGGGGGTGCTGCGGGGGTGCTATACCACCACTAGGGGGAGCTGAAGCACCGGCAAGCCCCTCCTTGGTGCCGCCTATGTATACACACACACGTATATTATATATCCTCCTGCCTGTGTGAGCGACTCTTCGTCTTATTTTGGCCCAAAAAACAGCGTCGGTCACCAGCAAAAAACTTCCTAACTCTAACCCAAAACTAAATCACTAAGTGTTTGTGTGGAAAAAAAAATCACAGCGACGGTCAGTCCTCCTGACTGAGACTTCAGTGAATTTTCGCCCGGAAAACAGCCTCCGCCTCCGAGTCAGACAGCGTCCAATTTACTGATGGCGATTATGTAATTTAGAATGAAAAGCGTAATTTTAACATATTCCAAGATGTTTGCTCAGTCAGGATCTCAGTCACAACACATTATAACATCATCCATATGATTATAAACCGTCAGCGGGTTTAGATTAACAGAGAGGACAACTGGTAAAACAGCTTGAAATAAACACTGACGTCATCATCATGACGTCACGCCTCTTTAGGAGACGGGCTAGTAGTGCTAGTATTGAAACATTTTAATAGCCCTCTTTTTACTCAGGTTTCAGACTTAATGGAACATGCATTGTCAATGACATCATTTCTTAAATTCTAAGCAGGAATTTGAGTCATGGACAGTTTGACACCGTGAGCTTTCCTCATGTGCCTTTTCATCAGCAGCCTTTCAGTAAACAACTCATCACAATCCCCGCATTTGTATAGCCTCTCCTCTTTGTTTGGCTAATACATGTTTCCTCAGAGTCGAACCTCTATTGAAAGATTTTTTTACAGATGTGACAAGTGAAGGGCTTCTCTCCAGTGTGGGTTCTTATGTGTTCTGTCATGT